>CM038678.1:108034275-108154876 GCA_021605205.1 Aegilops longissima
GCAACATCGCCTCGCGCCATGATCATCGCACAACCTGTACCTGCAATTGTTGGTGTAGTAATCTGTGAGCCACGAGGACTCAACAATCCCATTACCATGGGTATCAAGACTAGCAAAGCTTAATGGGAAAGGAAGGGGTAAGGTGGTGAGGTTGCAGCAGCGACTAAGCATATATGGTGGCTAACATACGCAAATGAGAGCGAGAAGAGAAACAAAGGAACGGTCGCCAACTAGTAATGATCAAGAAGTGATCCTGAACTCCTACTTACGTCAGACATAACCGAGAAACCGTGTTCTCCTCTCGATCAACCCCGAAAAGAGACACTCATGGTTACGCACACGGTTGGTGTATTTTAGAAGAGTTTGCTTCAAGTTTACTACAACCGGATATTAACAAATTCCCATCTGCCACATAACCATGGGCACGGCTCTCGAAAGTTTATACCCTGCAGGGTGTCCCAACTTAGCCCATGATAAGCTCTCGCGATCAACGAAGGATATTCCTTCTCCCGGAAGACCCGATCAGTCTCGAATCCCAGCTACAAGACATTTCGACAAGAATAAAACAAGACCAGCAAGACCGCCTGATGCGCCGACAATCCCGATAGGAGCTGCTCATATCTCGCTCGTGGCAACACCGGATGAGACAGCTACGAGTAAAACCAGGCCTCGAGTTTCCCAGGTGGGCTCAAGCAGCGGTTCGGTTCGGACCAACACTTAGAGAAGCACCGGCCCGGGGCTAAATAAAGATGATCCTCGAGAGAGCGACTCCCAAGGGAAAAGTAGGTGGTGGTGAGGCAAATGGTAAAACCAATGTTGGGCCTTGCCGGAGGAGTCTTATTCAAAGCGAACTGTCAAGGGGGTCCCATAAATCACCCGACCGTTAGGGACGCAAAATCCGGGAACATAATACCGATATGACGGAAACTAGGCGGCAAGAGTGGAACAAAACACCTGCATAAGGCCGAGCCTTCCACCCTTTACCAAATATATAGATGCATTAATTAAATAAGATATATTGTGACATCCCAACAAGTAAACATGTTCCAACAAGGAACAACATCTCCATGTTCCAACAAGGAACAAACTTCATCTTCACCGCAACTAACAACGCTATAAGAGGGGTTGAGCAAAGCGGTAACATAGCCAAACAACGGTTTGCTAGGAAGGGTGCAAAGGTTAGAGGTGACATGGCAATTTGGGATGGCTTGATAAACAGGTAATAGGTAGCGCAAGCATAGCGATAGAACGAAGCAACTAGCATAGCAATGATAGTAGTGAGATCCAGGGTAGCGGTCATCTTGCCTGAAATCCCTCTAGGAAGAAGAACGAGTCCATGAAGAAGACGAACGGATGAAGCCGAACCAAGCGTAGACGAACGAATCCTCACGATCGCAATGAAACAGGAACTAACAAGAAGAAGCACACAACATAGGTAAACACGACACACATGAACAAGACATGATGCACAACAAGCATGATGCATGACAATTCTAGATGAGGCTACTCATGGCAAAAGATGATGCAAACAAGAACAACACATCAAAGCAAGTTTAAATGAGGCCGGAAACAACATAGAACAATTCCGGTAAGTCCTCATATGCAAATTTCGAAATTGGTCAAGATCTGAATAAACCTTATGCTCATGTTGTTAAACAGCAAGTTAAGATGCACCAACATGATCTACACGAAATTCTAGTCAAGTTACATATAAAGTTCATTAGATTCGGAGCTACGGCCTAGAAGATATGAGCAACACAAGATAAACATGGCATTGATGCAAAATGCATACAAACATCAAGCAAACCCTCTCAAACCAAGGATGCAACATGATAATATGAAACTACATGCAATTCTAAGCAAGTTTCATATAGAGCACACTCAAAACGGAGCAACGGTTCAACACATACACACAATACAAGTTATAGCAACAATCTGTCCAAGACAGCAAGTAGGCATATTGCAAGCATCAAAACAACATGCTACAGCACCTTAACGTGAAAACAAAAGGCCTGGGCATGATGTACAGGTAAAGCATTACAAAACATGAACACTGAGCTATCTCCAGAAATCACTAGAACATGCTCAAAAACACATGGCAAGATTGCAAATAATAACAGTTTCAGACTTATCAGGAAATAACATCAGGTTGCAATGTTTAGAGCTATCAAACAACATGCTACAGGAACTTATCATGGTAAACAAAGGCATGGCATGATACTACTAAATGCATAGAACAAGAGGCCCTTACTGACCATGAGCCAAAAAGGATCAGAAAATATGATGGCACCCATGTAAACATAGCAAGTTATAATACAGATTTATACATGGCAGGAACAACAATAAGTAGGCATGTTGGTGAGCTTGAACCACTCACCACAGAGCAATACATGGCATGGCAAGGCAACTCACAGTAAGAATTAATGGCATAGAAGCTATACATGGCAAGAACAACATCATAGCATACAGGGTTCAACTACAACAACCTTGGCAAAATTGAATAACATGTAAACAACCTGCCAGGAAACATTTTATAGCAAAAGTAGAGCTCGATTGACTCAAGCTATGCCACTCCATAATTGCAAACAAGGGCATGGATGGATATAGAATAACCATATGTTCAAAACATCCTTACTGAAGTATCTCAAAATAAGCATGGATTTCTCGGTAGCATCAAGTTTACATGACATAAAAATATCAGCAGAACAGGGGCTGAAATCAGCAACATCATGAAGCCTAGTTAGCATGCTTGTGCTAGTCACCACAGAGACCACAAAAATACATGGCATACACCCCTGTAAAGATGGCATGGCATATTACAAAACACACGTAGGACTCATGTTCATAGGGTGCACACATCAATCATGGCAAAAATGACAAAAGTGCATGTTCTGATAAGAATCTGAAACTAACATCGCATAGCCCTCTTGCAACAGCATTTCGGGCATCAAGATGAGCTCCAATGTAAATGATGCAATGAGATGAAATGATGTACTCGTCGAGGCGAACAATTTGACATATTACACGCACAAAACGGAGCAATATGCAGATAGTTATGGCACGATGAACATAGCATAAAAATAACACAGACTCGGGGACTTAGAGAAAAATAGACCTCGGGGGAGTCAACGGGTCATGGATCTCGAGGATCGCCGGAGTTGGCTGGATCTCACGGAGAAGAGAGGAGAGGCAGCCGGAGGGGCCGGCCGGATCCGGGGCCGGGAGGCCGGATCTGCGGGCGCAGGAGGCGCGGGCAGCGGCGGGAGCTGGGTGGGTGGAGGCGGTGGCCGGGCGAAGCCGGGCGCGCGCTGGAGAGCCTGGAGCGCTGGGCGGCGAAGGGAGGCGCTGTGGGGAGAGGCGGCGCGGCGGTATGGCGGGCGCTGGCGGCGCGGCGGGGCGATCGGGCGGCGGGCAAGAGATTCGCGCGCAGCCCGGCGACTCCCGGCCGGAGGCGGGCTTGATCGCGACGGGAGGCGGCGGAGCGAAGCGGGCGGCGGCGCTGGGCGAGGCGCTGGTTCCTCGGCCCGGGGCGCTGCCCGAGGCGGGCTCCCTGTGGGCCGAAGCGGGCCGCGACGGTGGCGGGTGGCGGGCGCCACGTGGCAGCTCCAGACATGGCCAGCGGGCGGCCGAGGGCGGTGGACATGTCCCAAGGGAAGAAAAGTCCGTATGCCGATGAAGAGGGAGACTAGGGTTTCATCCGTGAATTTCAGGGGAGAGCACCTATTTATAGATAGAGGGAGCTAGGAGTGTCCAAATGAGGTGCGGTTTTCGCCCACACGATCGTGATCGAACGACGGAGAGTATGGAGGGGAGTTTGCTAGGTTTTGGGCCACTTTGGAGGGGTGTTGGGCTGCACACAAAGAGACTTTTACGGTTACCCTGTTAACTGTTGAGTATCAAACGACCTCCAAATGACCCAAACTTGACAGCGGTTCACCGTGCTATACCAAGGCCGCTTGAAAAACCTCGTCCATTCCGAGAACGCTTAACACCCACACACCTAAAAGAGGTAAAAGGGGCGCCGGAGACATAGGAGTGCCGGATTGCAAAACGGACAACGGGAAAATGCTCGGATGCATGAGACGTAACACGTATGCAAAATGAAATGCACATGATGACATGATATAAAATGCAGATGATGACATGGCAAAGAGAGACACGCAAGCACATGACATGGCAACGACGGCGAATAACTGGCGGACACCTGGCGCATCGGATCCGGGGCGTTACAACACTCCTCCACTAACAAGAGATCTTGTCCCGAGATCTTAGGACTGAGACGGAAGGGAAAAAGGATGAGGTGAAACAAAAACTCAAGAGAAAAGAGGCAAAGAATCAAGAGTACTCGAGAAGAAGAGAGGAACGACGAGAATGACGAGAATCGAAAGCTCACGGAATCAAGATAGACTCTGAAAGCACTCCGGCTAAAACATGGAGGAATAGAACTTGAACTTGAGAAGATGGAATGATACTTGATGAAGACATGACACAAAACCTCCGGAAAGAGTTGAAAGAGTTGAATGAAAAGAACGGATAAGAATATGACAACTTGTGCCATGAATGAAATTGAAAGCATCTTTTGAAGGAAGGTTTAAACGGAGTTGTTGAGACAATCAAAACGAAAAGAATATGCTTGTTGTGGACTTATAGGTAACATCTCAAGATCATAAGGTGATAACCGGCCACAAACGGAAATGATTGGATAGCTGAGAAGAACGAAGAAATGCAAATCTCCACTTCAAATGAATACGGAGAATTAAATGCACTTCGAGATGTGAGAAGAAAAGATACTTGAACTCCACCAACAAAATCTTGATGAACTCTTGAAGAATGAATTAAATCCTGAAGAACCACCATGAAGAACTCCGGTAACAAAAAGGATGATGAGGTAGAAATTAAGGATGAAAAGAATAAGATTAAATCTTACGATGATTTAGATGGAGGTTTCGACGAAATGGCCGGGGAAATTGAACTCCGGAAAAGAAAAGATGAAAAACACTTGGAAATAGAATATATTCATCACGAACAAACTCTGAAGGAAGGTATTACTTGACGACGATGAAACAAGAATAAGATTTATTGTATGCTTATCCTTCATCAAATTAAATTGATGACAACCAATGGATTTTACATACTACTTATTCTTCTTGAAAATGATTAAGGGAAATATGGCGCAAAACTTGAGAAAGTCTTCATGAACCAACGGTAGAATTGAAAAGAACGAATGGATTAAATGATAATCAAGGAAAAAGAATCTTGAACGAACCACCGTAAGAATTCGAAAATGACTGATGGAAGAATCGCCGAGAAAAATTAGAAGAACCAATATGCTAGAGGGAATTAGATGCAAAAGAACAAAGAGATCATGAGCTGAATAAAGAACACTTGAATGAAGCACCGGGATAATTGGATAACGGTAGCTGAAATGTGAGGACGAAGAATTCTTCCGAAAAAGATGGCCTCCGGATGATTGAGACGGAAAGTAACTCCTGAAATACTCCGGATGAATGAAAAGAATTTACACGACTGGAAATAATTAGATAGGATAACATCGAGCTAGCCCCATGAATCTCCGGGGGAACGGACAAGATTTAGAGGAAAAATCTACTTCGGTCTTCAAAGGACGACGATAAACACCACCAAAATTGTTAAGGCACTCCGGGGGAACGAAAAAGCGAAGCGGTTGAGCCAACAATGACAAAAATTTGAAATCGATCTTGGAAAAGGCATGTGACTGATGAAATCCATTCTTACGTCACACTTGAAAAGAATTGGGAATAGCTCCGGGGAAATTAAAAGAGTCAGGTAAGATCCTGGAAAAAGACCTCTGGGTTAGGGCCCACTAAAAGAAACACCGTTGGAAAGGATTGTTGAACAGATAGATGATGCACCAGAACAATTGGAATATTTAAATGAGGTGACAACCTCGAATTAATTGGAACACAGACGAATCTCCTGAGATGTCTTCGGAACTCCGGAATGATTGAATGGCGAGAGGCAAATGAGCAAGGAGAACACTTGATCCAAGGAAAAGAATATGATCAACCCGAAAAACTTGAATTGAATCCACCGGGGAAGAAAAAGAGATGATGAATTTCAAACGAGACGAGAATTCACCGGTTGAAATAATTGAGGGAAGACTGAAGAGACTCCACACGAATGAAATTGATGGTCCAAGAAACTCGAACTCCGGAATAATAGGGTGGAGGGCGGAAAACAAAAGCAACTTGAAGGGGAAACCGATTTAATGAATTCAAGAGGAAACACCGTTGAAATCATTGAGGAAAGAAAGCAAAGACTTCGCACGAGTAGGATGGATACTGACACGGACTCGTTCCGAGAAGAAGAAGGGAGGGCGGTGGGAAAAACAAGGACAACTTCGGACAAGGAAAAACAACGACGTCGGAGGAAGAACTGAGGATTGACTCAAAGATGAAGATGGTCGAGTCGACTTGACGAGAAATGCACCTGATGAAAAGAGCTGAGGAACAACGATCGAAAAACCAACTGCGTGATCCTAAAGAAAAATTTGAACGGGAAGAGGAGTAGTTCAAAACACCTACGTCAAAATTCCTCACCAGAGCTTATCAAGGGCGAGGAGTAAAAAGAATTCTACTCCGATATAACTAGGCTCAAAACAGTGTTCTTCTAGACTCAACAACGCCAAACTACACGATCAATCAAGGGGCTCCTAGGGTTGGTCGAGGCTCGATACTAACTTGAACACGCCAATATGCGACCCTATCCAAAAGGAACTCAAGGTCCCACCAAGGATAGACCCGCATATTGAAACGCTTTTGCAAGGTGGATATCATTACATCAACATTACATAATAGATGGGGATACATACATAAGGCACAAATGCCACAAGAATACATCAACATCATATACAAGAGATCAACATCCGACTACGGATGGAACATAAGCGAAGCTCAAACGACATCCACCTCGCTAGCCCAGGCCGACCGAACCTATCCCCGATCAAGAAGCGTAAGAAGAACTCAAGACAAGCAAGCATCGCTCTCGCCATGATCATCGCACAACCTGTACCTGCAACTATTGGTGTAGTAATCTGTGAGCCACGAGGACTCAGCAATCCCATTACCATGGGTATCAAGCCTAGCAAAGCTTAATGGGAAAGGAAGGGGTAAGGTGGTGAGGTTGCAGCATCGACTAAGCATATATGGTGGCTAACATACGCAAATGAGAGCGAGAAGAGAAACAAAGGAACGGTCGCCAACTAGTAATGATCAAGAAGTGATCCTGAACTCCTACTTACGCCGACATAACCCGAAACCGTGTTCTCCTCTCGATCAACCCCAAAAGAGACACTCATGGTTACGCATACACGGTTGTTGTATTTTAAAGAGTTTGCTTCAAGTTTACTACAACCGGATATTAACAAATTCCCATCTGCCACATAACCACGGGCACGGCTCGAAAGTTTATACCCTGCAGGGTGTCCCAACTTAGCCCATGATAAGCTCGCGATCAACGAAGGATATTCTTCTCCCGGAAGACCCGATCAGTCTCGTAATCCTGCCACAAGACATTTCGACAGAATAAAACAAGACCAGCAAGACCGCCTGATGCGCCGACAATCCCGATAGGAGCTGCACATATCTCGCTCGTGGCAACACCGATGAGACAAAGCACGAGTAAAACCAGCTCGAAGTTTTCATGGTGGCCCTCAAGGGCAGCTCTGTTCGACCAGCACTTAGAGAAGCACCGCCCGGGGCTAAATAAAGATGACCTCGAGAGAGCGAATCCCAAGGGAAAAGTAGGTGGTGGTGAGGCAAATGGTAAAACCAATGTTGGGCCTTGCTGGAGGAGTCTTATTCAAAGCGAACTGTCAAGGGGTCCCATAAATCACCCGACCGCGTTAGGGACGCAAAATCCGGGAACATAATACCGATATGACGGAAACTAGGCGGCAAGAGTGGAACAAAACACCATGCATAAGGCCGAGCCTTCCACCCTTTACCAAATATATAGATGCATTAATTAAATAAGATATATTGTGATATCCCAACAAGTAAACATGCTCCAACAAGGAACAACATCTCCATGTTCCAACAAGGAACAAACTTCATCTTAACCTGCAACTAACAACGCTATAAGAGGGGCTGAGCGAAAGCGGTAACATAGCCAAACGACGGTTTGCTAGGAAGGGTGCAAAAGGGTAGAGGCTGACATGGCAATTTGGGATGGCTTGATAAACAGGTAATAGGTAGCGCAGCATAGCGATAGAACGAAGCAACTAGCATAGCAATGATAGTAGTGAGATCCAGGGTAGCGGACATCTTGCCTGAAATCCCGCTAGGAAGAAGAACGAGTCCATGAAGAAGACGAATGGATGAAGCCGAACCAAGCGTAGACGAACCAATCCTCACGATCGCAACGAAACAGGAACTAACAAGAAGAAGCACACAACATAGGTAAACACGACACACATGAACAAGACATGATGCACAACAAGCATGATGCATGACAAATCTAGATGGGGCTACTCATGGAAAAAGATGATGCAAACAAGAACAACACATCAAAGCAAGTTTAAATGAGGCCGGAAACAACATAGAACAATTCCGGTAAGTCCTCATATGCAAATTTCGAAATTGGTCAAGATCTGAATAAACCTTATGTTCATGTTCTTAAACAGCAAGTTAAGCTGCACTAACATGATCTACACGAAATTCTAGTCAAGTTACATATAAAGTTCATTAGATTCGGAGCTACGGCCTAGAAGATATGAGCAACACAAGATAAACATGGCATTGATGCAAAATGCATACAAACATCAAGCAAACCCTCTCAAACCAAGGATGCAACATGATAATATGAAACTACATGCAATTCTAAGCAAGTTTCATATAGAGCACACTCAAAACGGAGCAACGGTTCAACACATACACACAATACAAGTTATAGCAACAATCTGTCCAAGACAGCAAGTAGGCATATTGCAAGCATCAAAACAACATGCTACAGCACCTTAACGTGAAAACAAAAGGCATGGGCATGATGTACAGGTAAAGCATTACAGAACATGAACACTGAGCTATCTCCAGAAATCACTAGAACATGCTCAAAAACACATGGCAAAATTGCAAATAATAACAGCCAGCATTTATCAGAAATAACATCAAAGTTGCAATGTTTAGAGCTATCAAACAACATGCTACAGGAACTTATCATGGCAAACAAAGGCATGGCATGATACTACTAAATGCATAGAACAAGAGGCCCTTACTGACCATGAGCCAAAAAGGATTAGAAAATATGATGGAACCCATGTAAACATAGCAAGTTATAATACAGATTTATACATGGCAGGAACAACAATAAGTAGGCATGTTGGTGAGCTTGAACCACTCACCACAGAGCAATACATGGCATGGCAAGGCAACTCACAGTACGAAGACATGTCATAGAAGCTATACATGGCAAGAACAACATCATAGCATACACGTATCAATTACAACAACCTTGGCAAAATTGAATAACATGTAAACAACCTGCCAGGAAACACTTTATAGCAAAAGTAGAGCTCGATTGACTCAAGCTATGGCACTCCATAATTGCAAACAAGGGCATGGATGGATATAGAATAACCATATGTTCAAAACATCCTTACTGAAGTATCTTAAAATAAGCATGGATTTCTCGGTAGCATCAAGTTTACATGACATAAAAATATCAGCAGAACAGGGGCTGAAATCAGCAACATCATGAAGCCTAGTTTGCATGCTTGTGCTAGTCACCACAGAGATCACAAAAATACATGGAATACACCCCTGTAAAGATGGCATGGCATATTACAAAAGACATGTAGGACTCAAGTTCATAGGGTACACACATCAATCATGGAAAAAATGACAAAAGTGCATGTTCTGATAAGAATCTGAAACTAACATCACATAGCCCTCTTCCAACAGCATTTAGGGCATCAAGATGAGCTCAAATGTAAATGATGCAATGCGACGAAATGATGTACTCGTCGAGGCGAACAATTTGACATATTACACGCACAAAACGGAGCAATATGCAGAGAGTTATGGCACGATGAACATAGCATAAAAATAACACAGACTCGGGGACTTAAAGAAAAATAGACCTCGGGGGGGGGGGGAGTCAACGCGGCCGCGGATCTCGAGGATCGCCGGAGTTGGCCTGGATCTCGCCGGAGAAGAGAGGGAGAGGCAGCCGGAGTGGGGGCCGGCCGGATCCGGAGCCGGGGAGGCCGGATCCGCGGCGAGGAGGCGCGGGGAGGCGAAGGGGAGCTCGGGGCGGCGCAGAGCGCTGTGTTCGTGAGCGGGCGGCGCCGGAGCTCCCGGAGCTCCCGGGCGGCTCGGCGGCGGCGCGGCCGGGCGACGGGCGCGGCGGCGCGAGATCTCAAGGCGCCGCGACTCGGCGCCGGAGGCGGGTCGATCGCGACGGGAGGCGGCGGAGCGAAGCCGGCGCGGCGGGCCGGGCGGGGCGCTGGGCGAGGCGCTGGTTCCTCGGCCCCGGCGCGTTCGGGCGGGCTCCTTGCGCTGAAAGCGGCGCGGGCGCGGCGGGTGGCGGGGCGCCATGTGGCAGCTCCGTATTGGCGCGGGGGCGGCGGCTGAGGGCGGCGGACATGTCCGGGCGGCGGGGAAGAAAAGTCCGGTGGCGCGATGAGGAGGGAGACTAGGGTTTCATCCGCGAATTTCGGGGGAGAGCACCTATTTATAGATAGACGGAGCTAGGAGAGTCCAAATGAGGTGCGGTTTTCGCCCACACGATCGTGATCGAACGACCGAGAGCATGGAGGGGAGTTTGCTGGGTTTTGGGTCACTTTGGAGGGGTGTTGGGCTGCACATAAAAGAGGCTTTTATTGTTACCCGTTAACTGTTGAGTATCAAACGACTCCAAATGACCCGAACTTGACAGCGGTTCACCGGTGCTATACCAAGGCCGCTTGACAAACCTCGTCCATTCCGAGAACGCTTAACACCCACACACTAAAAGAGGTAAAAGGGGGCGCCGGGAGACATAGGAGTGCCGGATTGCAAAACGGACAACGGGGAAAATGCTCGGATGCATGAGACGAACACGTATGCAAAATGAAATGCACATGATGACATGATATAAAATGCAGATGATGACATGGAAAAGAGAGACACGCAAGCACATGACATGGCAACGACGGCGAATAACTGGCGGACACCTGGCGCATCGGATCCGAGGCGTTACACGGCATGAGAGGATTCCGAGTCAGAAAAGTCCAAGGAAAGTTAGAGCCGGATCCGGCTGAAGAAGGAAACGGAGAAGCAAGAGACGACTTACTAACGGCGGGGGATTGGCGCGCGAGTATGGCTCCTTGCCGAACTGCCATTCCTCCGTGAGGCCGCAGTTCGCCAAGAAATTCACCGTGTCCACCACCTCCGCGTGGGGCATATCCTGGAGCACAGCCAATTGGGTCCCGCGGGCCGCTATCCGCGATCGATGAGGTCGGCCTTGAAGAGGGAGAACTTGGCGCGCCACGGCGCCAGCAAGTCTGCCCTCACCAGGCCTCCGACTATATCATCACGCTGAGTTGGCGACGGCGGCGCTGTTCTCGCGGAGTCAGTCTCGGCCCTATAGGACCAGCTGGTGGGTCGGCTCATAGCTCGCCGCCCACGAAGGCGGCAGTTGACCTGCCGCCGAGGGCGACGTTTGACGAGAAGTATGAACGCTGCCACATCTTCACCGACTTGATGAGGGAGATGGCAGGGAAGGGTTCTCGGCACCGCCTCCTCTTGGCATGAACGTGTCGACATGAGCCGCGGCGCGAGCGACGTGGGTCCCGAAGCCACTGAAGAATTCCCCACAGCTCGATGGTGGGAGGACTCGAGAAAACCTTCGATAAGGATGCGGGCGCCAGCAGCACCACCGTGTTGGGGTGAGGTGGTGCGCCGAGCCCGAAAAACCCAAGAATGCGCGAAGAAGCCGCCGGCAGCCCAAGCTCGCATGAGGTGCGAAGCGAAATGACCTGCTCGCCTCCGGGCGCCGGGCGTGATTTCGCCCTCCACCGCGCGCTGGTCCGCATTTAGGTGGCTGCCGGGATGCGACGCGCTTGACGGCGATTTCAATGATGGAGCTGCCCCACACGCCGAAAGCGCTGGTGGGAGGCGCGGGCGGCGGATGAGGAGCTCATCTCGCGCGCGCGAGGCTCGGCGCGGGGAGCGAGGAAGAAAACGAGGCCCGCGCGGTGGAGCAAGGAAGAAGACGAGGCAGGGCGGGAGGAGAGAGCGCGGCGCCACCGCTTCCTCCCCGCCTACTTATAGGCGCCCAGGCCGCGGGCCGAGGGGCGGGCGGGGTTAATCGCCCCACGCCCCCACGCCCCGACGATAATTCCACGACGTTATCGCGCCAGCAGAACAGCGGGGAGCCTCAACCGCCCGCACGATCGCAGCGGATTCGCCGCGCGCGCCGGGCACGGTAGTGGCGGGCCTCACCGACGGGCCTGTCTATGTCACGCGCTGGCTGGCAGATCGCCCCGCCGCTGGCGCCACGTGGCGGGCCCGCAACGGGCGGCTGCCGGAAGCTTATCGCACGCCGCCCGATCCCGCCATGCGACCTTCAAACCTTTGAGAGCAAGACGGACCGCAAGACCGAGTCCGCTCAAGATGGAGACGTACGGGCCGAGTCCAGATTCTCTAACAAAGGGATGAAGCCGCCGAGGCTCCTCGACAAGCTGCCCTCGCACCTCACCAGCTTCGGGACTACTGTCGGAGTAATGGGCCATGGGTAGGCAAACCCGGCCCTCGAACCTTTCAAAACATCGGGGCAGACTGCCTCAAGACGCAAAGACAAAAAGCCGCCGTAAAGTCGACAACAGAGTTGCTAACCGCCCTCTAGGCCGAAGTCCCGTGAGGCGGCCTCGTGACGAGCCGACCTGCCGGGCGACCTCAATGCCGAGGCCAGCTACAGGAGTCGGCCCACACCCCAACCACTTTGCCCGAGCGACCACGAGCGGATAGATAAAGCCGCCGCTGCCCATCCTTGTTTTGCCCATAAAGGGCAGGTATGGCCACAGAAAGCACTGCATCGACGGAGATCTCCGCTCGGGCGAAAGCACTGCTTCCACGCCGCCTCGACATCAGCCCCGTGGGCAGATTCTCAGAATCACGATGGCCTGTCTATACGATTCGAAGATTTGGCGGGATTCACCGTCGGCGGAGTGCCAAGACGGCGAGAGCGCCTCAAAGACGGACTCTGGAGTCGGCTCCGGAGTCGGCCGCCCCTCCCGCTGGCTCCACGCCGCCATTAACTGTATTAAGACGGGAATGGCAACAAGGATCGCCGCCAGCGGCGGCATGCTAGGCTATGACCCCATGACCAAGCTCGAGTCATTAGAAGCACGGGCAAAGAATCTGCAGCCGGGCAAGACTACCACGGGCGTGGCAAGGGCTGTTTGCCCCATGCTGGGCCATCGACAGGGCCCACTAGTCGGCGGGCCCCAGAAGCCGGTGGAGAAGACGGTGACTTAGAGACTGACGGCTTGGACCCGCACCCAGACGGATTACCGTTTTACCCCCGGGGGGTAGGCCTATATAAACCCCCCGGGGCACCCATCCAAAGGGTTGGAACCTAGTAGTTTTAGACACACGATAGAGGGAGAGAAGAGCCAGCCGTGCCCTTCTCCTTCCTCACCCCAACAGCTCAAGGAGCATCTTGTACTCACTTAGCCATAGTGATCATGCGGAGACCCCGCAGAGCAGCAGAGGGGTGTTATCTCCTCGAGAGCCCCAAGCTGGGTAAGATTCGCGCATGCATGTTCGCCCATCCTGCTTCTGTGCACCTCGCGACGCTCTACTCGCCTCCATGATAAGCCATCCTTTGGCATATGTCGCACCCAACCCCCAACAGACAGTGTCCGGCTCTGCAAAATAAGTTCCACATACCAATGTAGAGAGAATAATATTTACACAAATCCAATCTGCTGACGTATTCCGCAGCGTGACATCACACCACGGCCTAGCCTTTATTCGAATCGTTTTTACTGTCCCTGTCGGTGTCAAAACCGGCAGATCTCGGGTAGGGTGTCCCGAACTGTGCGTCTAGGCGGATGGTAACAGGAGACAAGGGACACAATGTTTTTACCCAGGTTCGGGCCCTCTCGATGGAGGTAAAACCCTACTCCTGCTGGATTAATTTTGGTGATATGGGTAGTACAAGAGTAGATCTACCACGAGATCAGAGAGGCTAAACCCTAGAAGCTAGCCTATGGTATGATTGTTATTCGTCCTACGGACTAAAACCCTCCAGCTTTATATAGACACCGGAGAGGGCTAGGTTACATGTAGTCGGTTACAATGGGAGGAGATCTACATATCCGTATTGACCAAGCCTGCCTTCCACGCCAAGGAAAGTCCCATCCGCACACGGGCTAAGTCTTCAATCTTGTATCTTCATAGTCCGTAGTCCGCCAAAGGTCATAGTCCGCCATCCGGACACCCCTAATCCAGGACTCCTCAAGAGCTCCCTCGAACCAGGCTTCAATGATGACGATTTCGCACGCATATTGTCTTCGCATTGCAAGGCGGGTTCCTCCTCCAATACTTCATAGAAGATTTTGAACACAAGGATAGTGTCCGGCTCTAAAAAATAATTTCCACATACCACCGTAGAGAGAATAACATTTGCACAAATCCAATCTGTTGATCTATTCCGCAACGTGACATCACACCATGGCCAAGCCTTTATTCGAATCGTTTTTACTCGCCCCACCTCAACAAGCGAAGCAGGCGGTTTCCTTGGCACGTCTTGTCGAAGCAGAGATCATGTCCCCTTATTCCGGGATTCTCATCAATACGGGCATGGGTAACCCAACCGTGCCATTAATATACGGCGCTTGGGAGATAAGCGAGTTTTACCAGGCTGGTGGGGGCGCATAGTTTCTTCCGCCCATATAAGGGGATAAGGATCCACCTTTTCCTTCTATGCCTTCTTACTCCTTTGCTTATCCATTTTTGCGCACTCGATCTCCAAATACCAAGTCCGCACATCCCACCTCAACCTTCTCCAGCCATGTCCGGAGCGGAGGCAAGTGGATGGTCTCCTCCGCCACGGAGGGACACATCAAGAAGTTGAGGGAGGCTTGATACTTGTCTAACGACATCGCGCACCGCTTCCGCACAAGGGGCAGCTCATCCCCACCCCCAGCCCCATGAGAGGGTGGTGTTCTCACCCACTTCCTCCGCTGGACTAGGTTTTCCTCTTCACCCATTTGTCCAGGGGCTCATGTTCTACTACGGCCTGGATTTCCACGATCTGGCCCCAACTTCGCCCCTCAACATCTCAGCTTATCGTCAGGCGAGGCTTTCCTCCCGTCAAGCCCCACTTCGCTTATGGCTGAAGACCTTAAATGTCAAGTCAAGGTAGTGGGCGTCCAACAAGCGGAGTGCGGAGGCGCCATGGTGGGCAAGATGCCCAACGTTACATGGCTCGAGGGCTCCTTCGTGGAGACCATAAAGAGGTGGCAATCAGGGTGGTTCTACATCACCGAGCCGCGTGACCCCAAATGGGCAGCGGCCCCCGAATTCCGATCTGGCTTCCCTACAAGGCTAACGTCCTGGAAAGAGACGGGCCTGTCGTGGGGTAACTCGGAAGAGCGGACCGGACTCTAATCCTGCGTCCAAGACCTGGTGAACAAAGAGGTTAAACTCGTCAACGTAGTCCAGGTCATGCTCATCCACCGGATCCTCCCGTGTCAACGACGGGCCTTTAACTTATGGGAGTTCAACCCGGCCCAACACCAAACTCTGACCAGGCTCTTTGACACAACGCATGAGGATGCCTGGAAGGTGCTATTCAAGGGCGCCGAGGTTCCCCCTCCCATCATCGAGGATCGCGGATTCCGCGCGAACCGACAAGCCAGCGTAGTAATTTTATTTTACCCTTTATGGGATACTTGTTTTTCATAGTTTAACTCTATGCAGGATCTAAGCTCCCGTTCCTTTGACAGGAATGGCAGAAGAAGACCGGACAGATCGACTGTCCAGCTCCTTTGCCCGAAGATCCAGCAGATGCCCACTTGACGGGGCTGCTGGTCCCGGCACCTTACGTGGTGCCGGAGAAGAAGGCCAAGAAGAAGGCCACGGGAACTCGAAAGAGTTCCCGGTGCCACGTGATGTCAGACTCATCGTCCGATGACTCTGAGGCGGACTCCTCCTGTGAAGACAAGGAGGAGGAAGAAGAAGCCTCTCCCCCTCCAGCGGGGGGAGGAATGAAAAGGAAGGCTGCCCCAACTGGGGGGCCGGAGGGTCCAAAAAGGGAAGGACCCTTCCTCCGGACTATTCCACCAACGCTGACGACGTCGAAGAGGAGTGGCCATCCAGGGCCAAGCCCCTGGAAAAATAGTGAGTATCCGGGTACCAGAGTAACTCATGGCGCTTTTTCATTGCACAGTACCTCCTGACGCCGAATATAATCATGTAGTCCACCCAAGGGCGGGCTCGACGCTTCGTCGAGCGGTTCCCTGGGTTCGTCGGATGTGAACAACACTTCACTTCTGACCGCCTCCTCTCCTCGCGCTGCGGATGATGCCAAGGTGGCGTCCCAAAAGGGGCCAGGCTAGGAGGAGGTGCTCCTGGAGCTGCCGCAAGGCGACCTCCCGGACTCCAGGCGAAAAGGGGATAAAACCCCAAAGGGCTCTAAGTCCGGCCCTAGGTCGGACACCACACCGAACCATCAATGGTTCCGCATCCGCAGCGCCCCTACTAAGAAGGAAAGTTTACGATGCCGGTGACCTCCGGCCCAACCGTAGGCACCGGATAATCTGCCGGAGGTGCTTAACGGCGCCCATCATCGAGGAGCACCGCACTATTATGAGTGCGGTGATCCGTATGTTCATCCGCCAAGAGCGGGCTGACCAAGCTCTGTGCCAGCCTTCTAACAAAGCTTTGAGGTATGTATTTAAGATATGTAAAATATTACCGATAGACAAGAGTTCTCGATGCTCGGTTTGGTGTTCGGTAAAGAAAAGCCAACGAGGATCAAAAAGATATACGCAGCGCCTAACATAAGTATGTCAATATGGGAATGCAGGTAGCCACTGACCGTCAGATCGACCATGGAGGTTAATGCATTGAAGCAGAGCCTCGAGCGGTCCGAGGACGAGCTCGGCCTTGCCAAGAAGCAGCTCGAGGACAAGGAAGGTAAGTAATACCTTATGTAAGTATATATAACAAAAAAGATGTGGTTGCAAAAATGACAGGATCAACGTGGGTATGCAGGGGCCACGAACGAGGTGGCGACCCTGAAGGAAGCGCTGTCCAAGGCCGAAAACGATGCGACCGTCGAGCGTACCGAGCGAGAGAAACAAGAGGCGCAGGTGGCGGCGGTGCAACAAGAGCGTAACTCAAAGACTCGAGAGTTCGAGCTCGCCTCGGCGCTTGAGAACGCCAAATCTGCCAAAGTCGAAGCCCAAAAATCCCTGCAGGAAATTGAGGCGATGAAGAAGATAGCATCGGGTAAGGCATTCTTTATGCAAAGCAAGCACGCAAAAGTGAATTACTTGTTACTTACCCAAGTCCGGAGCTCTCCAGGAGCATTCGCAGATCTTCCCCGGAGTGTGTCCGGCGCTGCTGCATTCTACCGAGACGAAGAGGGAAGCTCGACGGAGAAGGTGTTCTGGTCTCAGTATGCTGAGGCCGGAGACCCGGTGCCCTTGAGCGACTAGCTGAAGCAGCTGGTCGAGCTCCATAAGGTGGCCGAACAGGCCATGAAGGGTCTCTTAGTCCGGCTGTGGCCTGGGGAAGCCATGCCTGGGAGCTACTTTGGGCTGGTAAGGCGGCTGGTGGATGCTTGTCCAAGGCTTCAAGTCATCAAGCGCTCCGTGTGCATCGAAGGTGCCCGTAGGGCCCTTGCCCGTGCTAAGGTGCACTAGGGCAAGATGGACGCTGAGAAGCTTGTGACGGACAGACCACCGCCAGGCAAGGAGCATCGCAAGCCCGAGATGTATTATGAGGGCGTCCGGAAGGGTGCCCGCCGTATAGCGGATGAGTGCTCCAAAGATGTAATTTTTGAGTAAACTCGCATTTGTGATCCTGTACGCTGAAAACTTGTTCATACGCGCTAAGCAACACGTTTAAATTTAAAATATTACCTTCTGTGCGGCCGTTTAACAAAATTGAGAGATGGCGAGTCGTCGGCTTCTGCCCCCATGCCGTCAGTGCTAGGGTGTTCGGGATAAACTTGAGCGCTCTTTTTCCCATTATTGGGTCCTTCGAGGGAGGCGCTCAACACAACGAACAAGGCAATCGGACTATAATGCTTGAACACTCTCACTTAGCCATAGAATTCTAAAATTTTAAATTTCGGCGAAGCCCCTAGTATTCGGAATACCGAGTTCGGGGCAATGTCCACGCCTAGGCCGGACAAAGCCGACTCCTCGCTCTAAGCGGCATAAGTCTTTAGGGACTCGAAAACCTCTCGAACAGCGACCAGCTCTCGCCCTATCATGACGGTCAGTTTCAGCTTTCTCCACTGAGGTGCTTAGCCCGGCTCAACCGGGGCACAATCGCAGTGGTTCTCCCAGTGCTACCTTAGCCGATATAACGGAACGCAAGGCACCAAAACATGGGAGCCGGGCAAACCCAACTATTGACCCAAGACATGATTCGGAGCCGATGCATATAATGCTATAAGTTCGGGGTGCTGCACTCATGAGAGTGTTCGGACTTCTCACACCATATTCTGGGGTACGCAAGCCCCTGGTGTATTGGCCGTACCAAAGTGTACGGTTGCATAATGTCATAACTGAACTTATTTTTATAATGAAAAAGGTAATGCAATAATGGACAAAAGCTATGCATTTTTTATTCGAAAAGTCTGCGGTAAAAGTAGAACAATACAAATAGTGCGATAAGCAAGAGATGGGAATATCTAACATGTCCTCTCCAGGGCGAAGCATGGATGATATGTGAAACAAGTATACCGCTTGTTATACAGCACCACCGACACTGACGAAGCCGCCTCCTTTGGCTGTTGCATCGTGTGTTCGGCGATTGTACTGCCGGACAGGCCTTACATAAAGTGGAGTCCTGAAAGTAAGAAAAAAGAATGACAAAATCGGGAGCCCCTGGTGCGGTTGAGCCGCATTTTGGGCATGCCGTGGTCGTGCTCCTCCCCCTATGCCCATGGTATTTCCAGAGCATAGTTATGTACGCGTAGTACTGGTTTCGCAATTTCGCGAGGGCTGGGATTGGGGCCGCATTGCTATGCATGCTCGTAACGTGCCAGGCGGTCTTGTTGTAGGTTACTCCGGGCGCGCTTGACTTTGTCCGAACGTTTAATGGCCGGAATGGAGAATTGCCTTGAGAGGCTCCTTTGTACTTCCTCCGCGAGGGCCGCCGTATGATCCTTCGTCCGGAGAGAGCGTTCGGTGTTTCCATTCATCGTAATGACTTCTCGAGGGCCTGGCATCTTGAGCTTGAGGTATGCATAGTGCGGCACTGCATTGAACTTTGCAAATGCGGTTCGTCCGAGCAGTGCGTGATAGCCACTGCAGAACGGGACTATGTCGAAGATTAACTCTTTGCTTCGGAAATTATCCAGGGATCTGAAGACCACCTCAAGTGTAATCGAGCTCGCATGATTGGCCTCTACACCTGGGATGATGCCTTTAAAGGTCGCCTTTGTGGGTTTAACTTTGAGGGATCTATGCCCATTTTTTCGTGACCGTATCCGATAAAGCAGGTTCAGGTTGCTGCCACCGTCCATAAGGACTCTAGAGAGGTGAAATCCACAATGATTGGGTCTAAAACCATGCGTGTATCCGCCATGGCGGATGCTAGTGGGTGGTCCTTCGATCAAAAGTGATCAGCAGGAGGACCATGGGTTGAACTTTGGGGCGATCGCTCCTACGCATATACGCCCTCGAGTGCATGCTTCCGCCTCCCTTTGGGTATGTGGGTTGCGATATCATGTTCAACGTCCGCACTTGTGGGGGAAACCTTCGCCCCTATTTTTCGGCGGCCGGGCTCCTCGCCATCGCTATGCAGCCCCTTGTCATTGTTTTCGGCGCTTAACTTGCCTCGCTCGCTTGAACACCCAACAATCCCTGTTGGTGTGGTTAGCTGGTTTTTCGGGGTACCATGTATCCGCACGAGCGATCGAGTATTCGGTCCAAATTGACGGGCCCGAGTATTTCTTTTGAATGTCTTTTTCCGCTGACCGGTTTAGAGCCTCTGAATCGGCATTAATCGCCAGATCCTCAAGATTGTCGCCATTAACGCGGCGCTTTTGCTTGTTGCGACGTGACCTGCCAGTGCTGTCCTTGGTATCCGAATTACCAGGGATCTTGGTCATGTTATTACTACGAGCTAGTCAGCTGTCTTCTCCCGCGCAAAAGCGGGTCATGAGTGTCGTGAGCGCTGCAATGGATTTCGGCTTTTCCTGTCCTAGGTGTCGGGCAAGCCACTCGTCATGGATGTTATGCTTGAAGGCTGCAAGGGCCTCTGCGTCCAGACAGTCGACTATTTTATTTTTCTTCGTTAACAACCAATTGATTCTGCTAGCAAGCTGTTAAGCCAATGCCGAGTTGGTCCTTTAAGCTTGAGTGGGAGGTATTTGATGGCGTGTAGATCATCACCGCGGGCCATGTGGATATGAAGGAGATAATCCTTGATCCATACCGCAGGGTCTGTTGTGCCATCGTATGATTTGAAGTTTACGGGTTTGAAACCCTCGGGGATTTGATGATCCATTACTTCATCTCGTGAAGCATAGTGGGTGTGCGGCACCTCTCAGACAATATATCACGACGTAGCTGAAATGTGCTTTGTCTCCTCGTGTTCGCCCGCCAAATTTACCATATCCAGCATGACGGTTATCAAGATGCGGTCATGGGCGCCCACGCCGATCCATAGATCGATCTTGTTTGCCTTGCCCTGTCCTCCAATATATCTCGCAGTGTCCCGGCGATTTCGCGTGCCTTGGTAATCTTTTGAGCGACGCCGGGTGCGGCTTGAGTGGAGGGCCGAGAGGTTCTCTCGTCGCTGCCACGAGGTGGCCGGGTCGGCCGATCATGCGCGCTGGTGATGTAGGTCTAGGTGCTTCCTCCTCTAGTCGAGGTAGGAGCCTGCGTTTCGGTAGCTCTTGAGGGGCGTTCGAAGTTCGCATTTTCGGGCCGCAAGGACATCAGTCCATCCGCCACCGGCAAGTCTTGCTCAGCTCTAAGTTGTTGCTATTTTTTCTTGAGGCTGCTCGCCGTGGCCATAAGACTACGCTTGAAATGCTCTTGTTCGATCGATCTCAGCACGACAAATTGCTGCCGCCGAGGCTTGCCTTGTCTTTGGAGGGAGGCATGTAATTATCGCCTGCACCTCTCTCTCCGCCGCTCTCCCATGTGGGCTGGCTTCTCCATCCTCCTGTGCTGAATCCTGCTGAGGGGGTTGTCTTCGCACCGTCCGGGTGTTATTGTCTCCGTGCCGAATCGCCGCTTTTGCTGTGGCGGATTTAGAGCGGCGCCACGACGCCGGGCGCTTAGGCTGTTTCTTGGAGGGGTCATCTCCGTTGTTCCATCGCCGCTCCTTCTTTTGGGGTGTCCACCATGTATATGTCATACGACGAGGTCGCCTTCCAGTGCCCTGTAGGCGCTGGTTCTTGTTCGTCTCCTGCATCGTCGTCCATACCGTCGATGTCTTCGGAGTCGAAGTCGAGCATGTCGGTTAAATCATCGACAGTGTCTACGAACTGGGTGGTGGGTGGGGTTTGAATTTCTTCGTCGTATGCATCCCAACCTAGCTGACCATAGTCCAGCCAGGGCTCTCCTGATAAAGAGACAGACTTTAGTGAATTCAGAATGTCGCCAAAGGGCAAGTGCTGAAAGATGTCCGCGACGGTGAACTGCATGATCGGCGCCCAATCAGATTTGATTGTCAGTGGCGTGGAAGGTTCGGAGTCTGGCACCTTGGAGTCACGAGTTTCACAAAGGATAGGTATGGTGTTCGGATCGATTGCCGCAGAGATTGCAGCCCCCGAGGCGGTGTCCAGCCACCCGTCCTCGATTGGCGTAGTCTGCTCCGAGCTAAGGGTCGAGCGACACCGTGCGCCTCTGTGACACGCTTTGGCGGCAGAGCTAGATCATGCCCATCGTAATAAAGGCGCACGCTTTGGTTGTGGCTCGAACCCGTCGAAGATCAAGTCTCCGCGACGCCGGCTGTGTAGTTCAAACTTCCAAATCTGACCGATGGCTGAGGGCGAGCTTCGATCCGCTTCCAGATGGCTGCTTAATTGGCCCGAGTGCAAAGCCGCCGGATATGGAGATCTGTCCGGGAGAAAAGTCTCACCTGGACCGCATCATTGTTGATGATCGGAGGAGCCATCGGGCCTAAAGGTGACGTACACAAAGGAACTCTCAATGAAAGCACCAACGCCGGTGTCAAACCGCGGATCTCGGTAGGGGGTCCCGAATCGTGCATCTAGGCGGATGGTAACAGGAGACAAGGGACACGATGTTTTTACCCAGGTTCGGGCCCTCTCGATGGAGGTAAAACCCTACTCCTGCTGGATTAATATTGATGATATGGGTAGTACAAGAGTAGATCTACCACGAGATCAGAGAGGCTAAACCCTAGAAGCGGGCCTATGGTATGATTGTTATTCGTCCTACGGACAAAAACCCTCCTGTTTATATAGACACCGGAGAGGGCTAGGGTTACACAGAGTCGGTTACAATAGGAGGAGATCTACATATCCGTATTGCCAAGCTTGCCTTCCACGCCAAGGAAAGTCCCATCCGGACACGGGACGGAGTCTTCAACCTTGTATCTTCACAGTCCAGGAGTCCGGCCAAAGGTCATAGTCCGGCCATCCGGACACCCCCTAATCCAGGACTCCCTCAGTCCCACCTCAGCGCACTTAGCGAGGTGGTTTCCTTGGCACGTCTTGTCGAAGCAGAGATCGTGTCCCCTTATTCCGGGATTCTCATCAATACGGGCGTGGGTAACCCAACCGTGCCATTAACTACGGCGCTTGGGAGATAAGAGAGTTTTACCAGGCTGGTGGGGGCACATAGTTTCGTCCGCCCATATAAGGGGATAAGGATCCACCATTTTCATCTACGCCTTCTTCCTACTTTGCTTATCCATTTTCGTGCACTCGAGCTCCAGCGCCCAAGTCCGCACACCCCACCTCAACCTTCATCCTCAATGGGTGACGGAAGCTTGAGGAACACCGGCTCCTCCGAACCTTCCACCGCCCAAGTCCGCACACCCCACCTCAACCTTCTCTAGCCATGTCCAGGGTGGGAGGAAAGTGGATGGTTTCTTCCGTCACGGAGGGACACATCAAGAAGCTGAGGAAAGCCGGATACTTGTCCAATGACATTGCGCACCGGCTCCTAGACGAGGGGCAGCTCATCCCCACCCCCAGGCCCCGTGAGAGGGTGGTGTTCCTCACCCATTTCCTCTACGGACTAGGCTTCCCACTGCACCCATTTGTTCGGGGGCTCATGTTGTACTACGGCCTGGATTTCCATGATCTGGCCCCGAACTTCATCCTCAACATCTCGGCGTTTATCGTCGTGTGCGAGGCTTTCCTCCGCATCAAGCCCCAATTCGGCTTATGGCTGAAGACCTTCAACGTCAAACCTAAGGTGGTGCGCAGCCAGCAAGCGGAGTGCAGAGGCACTATGGCGGGCAACATGCCTAGCGTTATATGGCTCAAGGGCTCCTTCGTGGAGACCATCAAGGGGTGGCAATCGGGGTGGTTCTACATCACCGAGCCGCGTGACCCTGAATGGGCAGCGGCCCCCGAATTCCGATCTGGCATCCCCACATGGCTCACCTCCTGGCAAGAGAAGGGCTTGTCGTGGGGTAATTCAGGAGAGCTGACCGGACTCCAAACCTGCATCCAAAACCTGGTCTACAAAAAGGTTAAACTTGTCAACGTAGTCCAGGTCATGCTCATCCTCCGGATCCTCCCGTGTCAACGACGGGCTTTTAAGTTGTGGGAGTTCGACTCGGCCCAGCACCAAACTCTGACCAGGCTCTTTGACACAACGCACGAGGAACCCTGGAAGGTGCTAGTCAAGGGCGCCGAGGTTCCCCCTCCCATTACCGAGGATCGCGGATTCTGCGCGAACCGCCAAGCCAGCGTAGTAAGCTTGTTTTACCCTTTACGGGATACTTGTTTTTCATAGTTTGACTCTATGCGGGATCTAAGCTCCCGTTCCTTTGACAGGACTGGCAGAAGAAGATCGGACAGATCGACTGTCCGGCTCCTTTGCACAAAGGCCCAGCAGATGCCAACTTGGCGATCTGCTGGTCCCGGCACCTTACGTGGTGCCGGAGAAGAAGGCCAGGAAGAAGGCCGCGGTAACCCGGAAGAGCTCCCGGCGCCCGGTGGAGCCGAACTCGCTGTCTAATGACTCCGAGGTGCACTCCTCCCACGAAAACGAGGAGGAGGAAAGAGAGGTTTCTTCTCCAGCAGGGGAAGAAAAGAAAAGGAAAGCCGCCTAACCGGGAGGCCAGAGGGTCCAAGAAGGGAAGAACCCTTCCCCCGGATTGCTCCACCAACGTCGCCGACAGCGAGGAGGATTTGCCGCCCAGGGCCAAGCTCCTGGCGAAGTCGTAAGTGATCGGACACCAGAGTGATTCATAGTGTTCTTTTATTGCACATCTTTCCCTGACGCCGGATATAATCATGCAGTCCGCCCTGAGCCCAGATCAGCGTGTCGTCGAGCGGCTCCTTAAGCTCGTCGGATGTGAATAGCACTTCACTTCCGGCTGCCTCGTCCCCTCGCCCTGCGGATGATGCCGAGGTATTGTCCCAAAAGGTTCCAAATCGAGGGGAGGCAGTCCTAGGAGCGCCTCAAGGCGACGTCCCGGACTCCAGGCACAAGGGGGGCAAGACCGCCAAGTGCTACAAGTCCGGCCCTGGGCCGACATCGCACCGAGTTTTCAATGGTTCCGAGTCCGCAAAGCGGCCCCTAGTAAGAAGGGAAAGTTTACGACGCCGGTGACCTCCGCCCAACCGGAGGCACCGGATAATTTGCTGGAGGTGCTTAACGGCGCCCATCGACATGAGCACCGCACTATTATGAGTGCGGTGATCTGAAGGTTCGATCCGCCAAGAGCGGGCTGATCAAGCCTCGTGCCAACCTTCTAATGTGCTTTGAGGTATGTATTTAAGATATGTAGAAATATTACCGCATAGACAGTAGTCCTCGATGTTTCAGCTTTGGTGTTCGGAAAGAAAAGCCGAATCGAGGATCTAAAAGATATAATGAGAGTCTAAAATAAGTATGTCAAGATGGGAATGCAGGCTGCTTGCTGACCTCCGCCAGACCGACCACGGAGGTCAATGCATTGAAGCAGAGCCTCGAGCGGTCCGAGAACGAGCTCGGCCTTGCCAAGAAGCAGCTCGAGGACAAGGAAGGTAAGTAATACCTTATCTAAGTATATAAAAAAGATGTGGTTGCAAAAAATGACAGGGCCAAGGTGAGTATTACAGGGGCCACAACCGAGGTGGCGACCCTGAAGAAAGCGCTGTCCAAGGCCGAAGAAAATGCAGACGTGGAGCGCGCCGAGCGAGAAAAGCAGGAGGTGCAGGTGGCGGAGGTGCAGCAAGAGCTCCAGGCTCTCGTGAAAAAACACGAGAGTTTGGAGCTTGACTCAAAGACTCGAGAGTCCGAGCTCACCTCGGCCCTTGAGAGCGCCTAAATCTGCTAAGGCCAAGCCCAAAAAGCCCTCCAGAAATTGAGGCGATGAAGAAGATAGCGCGGTAAAACATTCTTTATGCAAAGCAAGCACGTGAAAGTGAATTACTTACTTACCCGAGTCTGAGCTCTCCAGAGCATTCGCAGATCTGCCCAGCAGTTGTGTCCGACTCTGCCACATACTAATGAGCCGAGGAGGGAGCTCGACGGAGAAGCTGTTCTCGTCTCAGGATTTCGAGGCGGACACCCGTGTGTCTTTTGAGCGACCAGCTAAAGCAGCTGGTCGAGCTCCATAGCAGGGGCGAACAGGCCATAAAGGGCCTTATAATCCGGCTATGGCCTGGGAGGTCATGCGCCTGGGAGCTACTTTGGGCTGGTGGAGGCGGTCATGGATGCCTGTCCACGGCTTGAAGTCATCAAGCACTCCGTATGCATCGAAGGCGCCCGTAGGGCCCTTGCCCGTAATAAAGTGCACTGGGGAAAGATGGATGCTGAGAAGCTAGTGACAGATGGGCCACCGCAGGGCAAGGAGCATCGCAAGCCCGAGATGTATTATGAGGGCGTCCTGAAGGGTGCCCGCCTTATGGAGGATGAATGTTCCAAGGATGTAGTTTTTGAGTAAACTCGCTCGTGTTATCTTGTGCGTTGAGAACTTGTTCATATGCGCTAAGCAACGCTTTTTGAATTTAAAATATTGCCTTCTGTGCGGCCGTTTATCAAATCTGAGAGATGGCTAGTCGTCGGCTTCTGCCCCCATGCCACGAGTGTTGGGGTGTTCGGGATAAACCTGAGCGCTCTTGTTCCCATTCTTGGGTCCTTCGAGGGAGGCGCTCAGCACAACGAACAAGGCAATCGGACTATAATGCTTTATCACTCTCACTTAGCCATAGAATTCTATAATTTTAAATTTCGGCGAAGCCCCTAGTATTCGGAAGACCGAGTTTGGGGCGCTATCCACGCCTAGGCCGGACAAAGCCGGCTCCTCGCTCTAAGCGGCATAAGTCTTTAGGGACTCGAAACCTCTCGAACAGTGACCAGCTCTCGCCCTATCATGACGGTCAATTTTATCTTTCTCTACTGAGGTGCTTAACCTAGCTCAACCGGGGCACAATCGCAGTAGTTCTCCCAGCGCTACCTTAGCCGATATAACGGAACGTAAGGTACCAAAACATGGGAGCCGGGCAAACCCAACTATTGACCCAAGACATGATTCGGAGCCGATGCATATAATGCTATAAGTTCGGGGTGCCGCACTCGTGAGAGTGTTCGGACTTCTCACACCATATTCTAGGGTACTTAAGTCCCTGGTGTATTGGTCGTACCAAAGTGTACGGTTGCATAATGTCATAACTGAACATATTTACATAAAAAAGGAATGCAATAATAGACAAAAGCTATGTATTGTTTATTCTAAAAGGCTGCGGTAAAAGCAGAACGACACAAATAGTGCGATAAGCAAGAGATGGGACTATTTGACATGTCCCCCTCCAGGGGCGAGCTGCGGGATGATATGTGAAACAAGTATACTGCTCGTTATAGAGACCACCTGAACATTCACCGTAGCTTTCTGCCTCCCTGGCTGTTGCATCGTGTGTTCGGCGATTGTATTGCCGGACAGGCATTCCGAAGAGTGGAGTCCTGGAAGTAAGAAAAATAGAATGAAAAAATTGGGAGCCCCTAGTGCGGTTGAGCCGCGTTTTGGGCGTGCCGTGGTCGTGCCCCTCCCCTTGTGCCCATGGTATTTCCAGAGCGGAATTATGTACGCGCAGTACTGGTTTCGCGATTTCGCGAGGCCTGGGTTGGGGCCGCATTGCTATGCTTGCTCGGAACGTGCCAGGCGGTCTTGTTGTAGGTTACTCCGGGCGCGCTTGACGGTGTCCGGACGTTTAATAGCCGGACTGGAGAATTGCCTTGAGAGGGTACTTTGTACTTCCGCCACGAGGGCCGCCGTATGCTCCTCCCTTCGATGAGAGCGTTCGGTGTTGCCATTGACCGTAATGACTCCTCGAGGGCTGGCATCTTGAGCTTGAGGTATGCGTAGTGTGGCACCGCATTGAACTGTTTAAATGCGGTTCGTCCGAGCAGTGAGTGATAGACACTGCGGAATGGGACTATGTCGATGAAACGCCCTCGATGCGGCTATATCTCCCACGTGTCGAAGCACGACTTAGAGGCATAACCGCATTGAAAGCAATGTCGCAAGTGAGGTAATCTTCACACAACCCATGTAATACATAAGGGAAAAGAGGTACATAGTTGGCTTACAATCGCCACTTCACACAATACATGGGTAAAACATTACATCATACAGATACAATCAAGGTCCGACTCACGAACCAAAATAAAAGAAGACTACCCCAAATGCTACACAGATCCCCGATCGTCCAACCTGGCTCCACTACTGATCAACTGAAACGAAACAACACAAAGAACAAGATCTTCATCGAGCTCCTCCTTGAGCTCGGGTCCATCACCGCACGGTTTCGCCGGCACACCGCAAACTGGTTTTGAAGTATCTGTGAGTCACGGGACTCAGCAATCTCACACCGCGAGATCAAGACTATTTAAGCTTAAAGGTAGGGCAAGGTAGTGAGGTGGAGCTGCAGCAAGCGACTAGCATATATGGTGGCTAACATACGCAAAAGAGAGCGAGAAGAGAAGGCAAAAGCACGGTCGAACAACTATGATCAAGAAGTGATCCTGAAACTACTTACGTCAAGCATAACTCCAACATCGTGTTCACTTCCGGACTCCGAGAAGAGACCATCACGGTTACACACGCGTTGGTGTATTTTAATTAAGATCAACTTCGGGTTTTCTACAACCGACATTAACAAATTCCCATCTGCCACATAACCGCTGGCACGGCTTTGAAAGTTCAAACCTCGCAGGGTGTCCCAACTTAGCCCATGATAAGCTCTCGCGATCAACGAAGAATAGACCTTCTCCCGGGAAGCCCGATCAGTCTCGGAATCCTGCTACAAGACATTTCACAGCAATAAAACAAGTCCAGCAAGACCTCCCAAGGCCGACACCACAGTAGTAGCAGCACAGATCTCGCCCCTGTGCCACGACCGGATGAGCAGTCCAGACAACTAAAACCAGCCTCAAGTTTCCCGAGGTGGCGCTGCAAAGGGTTTCTAGTTTGGACCAACACTTAGACAAGCATTGGCCCGGGGGGGCTAAAATGAAGATGACCCTTGAGAGCGCGACTCCCAAGGGAAAAAAAAGGTAATAGGTGAGGCAAATGGTAAAACCAATGTTGGGCCTTGCTGGAAAAGTCTTATTCAAAGCGAACTGTCAAGGGGGTCCCATAAATCACCCGACCGCGTTAGGGACGCAAAAAATCCGGGAACATAACACCGATATGACGGAAACTAGGGCGGCAAGAGTGGAACAAAACACCAGGCATAAGGCCGAGCCTTCCACCCTTTACCAAGTATATAGATGCATTAATTAAATAAGATATATTGTGATATCCCAACAAGTAAACATGTTCCAACAAGGAACAACATCTCCATGTTCCAACAAGGAACAAACTTCATCTTCACCTGCAACTAACAACGCTATAAGAGGGGCTGAGCAAAGCGGTAACATAGCCAAACAACGGTTTGCTAGGAAAGGATGGTTAGAGGTTTGACATGGCAATGTGGGTGGCATGATATAGCAAGTGGTAGGCATCGTAGCATAGGCATAGCAAAAGAGCGAGCATCTAGCAAGCAAAGATAGAAGTGATTTCGAGGGTATGGTCATCTTGCCTGAAATCCCGCAAGGAAGAAGATCGAGTCCATGAAGAAGACAAACGGACGTAGTCGAACGAATCCTCACAATCGCAACATTACCGGAACCGAGAAGCAACACCGGAAAGAAACAAACAACATAGTAAACAACCACCACATAACCATGGCATGATGCACAATCAAGTATGATGCATGTCCGGTTTAATGAGGCATGGCATGGCAATATGCACAAACAACACTACAATTTACGTGGAGCTCAATATGCAACGAGTTGCATATTGACGGAACACCACAACACTTATTTAGTTTGATCTCGGTTAGGTACACAACAATATTAAATGTTGTTAAACATGGCAAGAGGTGGAGCATAATTAAACTAACTATTTAGGCAAGTTTAAATGAGGCCGGAAATAAGAAACAACAATTCCGGAAAATCCCCATGAGCAATATTATGGATTCGGTACTGATCTGCCCTAAACACAATTTTAGTGTTGTTAAACAGCAACATAAAGTGGACCATGTTAATCTAGGCATTTTTCCACCCCATTTACATATAAAGAACATTTAAATCCGAGTTACGGTTATTTAGTTATGAATTAAAGCATTTTAGCATGGCATATTAGCAAATTTAAATAAACAGCAAGTTAAACATTTTAACATTGGATGAAAGTGGCAAATTAATAATCTACACAATTTTCTGAGCATATTACATATAAAGTTTGTTTAAATCCGATGCACGGTTAATTAATTATTGATGCATGAACATGGAGGGTTTTTCTGCAAAACGATAATTCCCTGGATAATAGAGAAAAGCTCAGCTCTGAAAAAAAAAACAACATGGGCGAATCTGAAGCTAGCCCAAGAATGCACTGGGGCGGGCTGGGCGCTGCTCACCATGGGCCATGGCCCGGTTCGGTGGAGGAGGCCAGGCAGAGGGGCGCCGAGAGGGCAGGCTGGGCCGGGCCTCGGGAGGCCGGAGGGCGGTCAAGCCCTGTGGCCACGCTGCAATAACGGGAGGAGATCGGCTCCTCCCGAACTTGCCAGCAGCGGCGGCCGCGCTAACGGGCGATGGGGAGGGCGCCCGGAGGGGCGGAAGGCCGGGATGACGGGATCAAGCGGATCCCTCGCACGGGCGCCAGATCCGCGATGACGGGCCGGGCGGCGGCGCGAGGGTCGGGCGACGAGGAGCTCGGACGCCCGGCGAGGCAGCGGCGACTGCGGGGAGAGAGAGACGACGAGAGAGAGAGAGACGACGGGATCAGGGAGAGAGAGGAGGAAGCCGGACGGGGGAGCAAAGGGACGGGGTCGGCCTGGGAGGTCGCCGGCGGCGGCTCCGGTGGCCGGGCGAGGGAGCGGCGCAGAGGAGCTCGGGGACCTCGGGGTCGGCGGGAGCTCGGGCCCTGGCTCGGGCGCGCTGGGAGGGCGCGTGAGGCTCGGGCGGTCGGGCCTGGGCGGGCTCCCAGCCTGGCCAAGCGGGCTGCGTGAAGTGGGCGGGGGAGGACAGGTGGCGACGCAGGAGAGGCTGGAGGCGGCGGCTGGGTGGCGGCTGGCCAACCAGGGCGCGCCAAGTGGCAGGGATGAGGTGGAGGCGCGCCGGATTTTTAGGAGGGGGAAGACGGCGGCGCTGAGGAGGGAGGTTGGTGGCGCGGATTTTTAGGAGGGGGTTGGCTGCTGCCAAAAATGGAAGGGGGGGCTTCCATTTATAGCAGGGAGGTCTAGGGACTAGGGTTTGGGGAGTTAGGAGGCCGTTTCGGAGCCTCCGATCACGATCCGACGATCAGGAACGGAGGGGAAACTAGGAGAGGGGTTGGTGGGCTGTGTAGAATGCCTCGGGCTGAGAAGAGAGAGGAACAGAGCGACCCGGCATCTGTTTCCGGAGACCGAAAACGTCCGATTTAATATACCGCTATATCGCGGTAGTAGGTTTAACGATTGGGCTATCAAATGGACTGAATGCATTTAAACTTGGCAGGCGGCCTGTCTACACTATAATAAGACCGCTGACAAGTTGCAACCCATTCCGAGAACATTATTATGCCACTTATAAAATAATATTTGGAGGTGCATGCTGCGCGTGCGAAAGTGTATCCGACTCGGAACGGACAACGAGAGAACCGGCGAACACAAACGGATGCAAGTTTTGAAAACATGCGGATGAAATGCAGATGATGCCATGAGATGAGATGCATAACAAGAACAAAATGCAAAACAACAAACAAAACCCAACCACGAAGGAAATAATAAAATCACATCTCCGGAAAGGGCAAGAGTCGGAGTTACGAATATGGAAAGTTGTATCCGGGGTGTTACACCTGCTGCTCTTTCGATCTGAGAACACCAATATGGAAAGGTATGACAAGAAGGATTAGTATTCACATAGCAATATGGGAACACCAATTAGGAAAGGTATGGAATCAACACTTGACTTCGAAGCAACTCGAATACCACAAATAAAACAAACAAAGGATTTGGCTTGCAGAATAAGCCGGAACAAACACATGATAGAGATTTCGCCCAAAGTGTTCGTGGTGGGGCCCACACGACACGACGATAGCGGACGCCACGAATGACAAACAAGACGCCCCGAATCAGCATAGCCAAGGATTCTTTAAGACGCCTCGCGACCATCAGAATCGACCGTGAATGGGCGGACCACTAGACGTTGAACCCCAATCTCAAATCATACATCCGCCGGAAAGAATATCCTCGTAAGCTACTAGAATTCCCACCTATAAACTCCCAAACTTTCTGGTTATGCAATCTGGTGTTGGGGATACAGGGGACACAAAATATATCACCCAAACTAACAATACCTAGATCCAGCTGTATCCATCCGTCAACACATAACCAAGAAATCCTCGGAAATCGTGTACCTCGACCTTCAAAAACATCCGTTATACAAGTCATGGCAATACTCCCGCACTCGCCACAGTACTGGGCTATCAGGGTTATCTCACCAACAACTGCACAAAAGAGATTTCGATGTCGGTAAAAGTCAGGTATTCCAGAACTGCAACGATAAAATTGTGACGACAACACCTCGGAGCTCAACTCCCCGGACACCGCCACAACCCCTAAATGTCGAGGCACCAAGAACAATGTTCTCGCCACAAAACCATCGAACGATTCCAAGATACCCACGTGATCCTAAAAAATTTAGTGAAATTTGAGAAGAGAAGAGTCAAAACTCTACGTCGGGATACCTCACCAGAGCGACGAAGGACCGGGAGTAAAAAGAATCCTACTCTCGATATATATAATCCTAAGACTCAAAACATTTTCCATTCTAGACTCAACAACGCCAAGAAACAATCAAGTAGGGGCTCCTAAGTCGGGAAGGCTCGATTACCAACTTGAACGCCTCGATGCGGCTATATCTCCCACGTGTCAAGCACGACTTAGAGGCATAACCGCATTGAAAGCAATGTCGCAAGTGAGGTAATCTTCACACAACCCATGTAATACATAAGGAAAAGAGATACATAGTTGGCTTACAATCGCCACTTCACACAATACATGGGTAAAACATTACATCATACAGATACAATCAAGGTCCGACTACGGAACCAAAATAAAAGAAGACTACCCCAAATGCTACACGGATCCCCGATCGTCCCAACTGGCTCCACTACTGATCAACTCAAACGAAACAACACAAAGAACAAGATCTTCATCGAGCTCCTCCTTGAGCTCGGGTCCATCACCGCACGGTTTCATCGGCACCGCAAACTGGTTTTGAAGTATCTCGTGAGTCACGGGACTCAGCAATCTCACACCCGCGAGATCAAGACTATTTAAGCTTAAAGGTAGGCAAGGTAGTGAGGTGGAGCTGCAGCAAGCGACTAGCATATATGGTGGCTAACATACGCAAAAGAGAGCGAGAAGAGAAGGCAAAAGCACGGTCGAACAACTATGATCAAGAAGTGATCCTGAAACTACTTACGCCAAGCATAACTCCAACACGTGTTCACTTCCTGACCACGAGAAGAGACCATCACGGTTACACACGCCGTTGGTGTATTTTAATTAAGATCAACTTCGGTTTTCTACAACCGACATTAACAAATTCCCATCTGCCACATAACCGCTGGCACGGCTTTGAAAGTTCAAACCCCGCAGGGTGTCCCAACTTAGCCCATGATAAGCTCTCGCGATCAACGGCGAATAGACCTTCTCCCGGAAGCCCGATCAGTCTCGGAATCCTGCTACAAGACATTTCACAGCAATAAAACAAGTCCAAGAAGACCTCCCGCGCTGCCGACACCTCGTAGTAGCCGCACAGATCTCGCCTCTGTGCCACGACCGGATGAGCAGTCCGTACAACTAAAACCAGCCCTCAAGTTTCCCGAGGTGGCGCTGCAAAGGGTTTCTAGTTTGGACCAACACTTAGACAAGCATTGGCCCGGGGCTAAAATGAAGATGACCCTTGAGAGCGCGACTCCCAAGGGAAAAAAAGGTAATAGGTGAGGCAAATGGTAAAACCAATGTTGGGCCTTCTTGGAAAAGTCTTATTCAAAGCGAACTGTCAAGGGGTCCCATAAATCACCCGACCGCGTTAGGGACGCAAAATCCGGGAACATAACACCGATATGACGGAAACTAGGGCGGCAAGAGTGGAACAAAACACTGCATAAGGCCGAGCCTTCCACCCTTTACCAAGTATATAGATGCATTAATTAAATAAGATATATTGTGATATCCCAACAAGTAAACATGTTCCAACAAGGAACAACATCTCCATGTTCCAACAAGGAACAAACTTCATCTTCACCTGCAACTAACAACGCTATAAGAGGGCTGAGCAAAGCGGTAACATAGCCAAACAACGGTTTGCTAGGAAAGGATGGTTAGAGGTTTGACATGGCAATGTGGGTGGCATGATATAGCAAGTGGTAGGCATCGAGCATAGGCATAGCAAAAGAGCGAGCATCTAGCAAGCAAAGATAGAAGTGATTTCGAGGGTATGGTCATCTTGCCTGAAATCCCGCAAGGAAGAAGATCGAGTCCATGAAGAAGACAAACGGACGTAGTCGAACGAATCCTCACAATCGCAACATTACCGAACCGAGAAGCAACACCGAAAGAAACAAACAACATAGTAAACAACCACCACATAACCATGGCATGATGCACAATCAAGTATGATGCATGTCCGTTTAATGAGGCATGGCATGGCAATATGCACAAACAACACTACAATTTAGTGGAGCTCAATATGCAACGAAGTTGCATATTGAATGAACACCACAACACTTATTTAGTTTGATCTCGGTTAGGTACACAACAATATTAAATGTTGTTAAACATGGCAAGAGGTGGAGCATAATTAAACTAACTATTTAGGCAAGTTTAAATGAGGCCGAAATAAGAAACAACAATTCAGAAAATCCCCATGAGCAATATTATGGATTCGGTACTGATCTGCCCTAAACACAATTTTAGTGTTGTTAAACAGCAACATAAAGTGGACCATGTTAATCTAGGCATTTTCCACCCCATTTACATATAAAGAACATTTAAATCCGAGTTACGGTTATTTAGTTATGAATTAAAGCATTTTAGCATGGCATATTAGCAAATTTAAATAAACAGCAAGTTAAACATTTTAACATTGGATGAAAGTGGCAAATTAATAATCTACACAATTTTCTGAGCATATTACATATAAAGTTTGTTTAAATCCGATGCACGGTTAATTAATTATTGATGCATGAACATGGAGGGTTTTTCTGCAAAACGATAATTCCCTGGATAATAGAGAAAAGCTCAGCGTACGAAAAAAAAACAACATGGGCCGAATCTGAAGCTAGCCCAAGAATGCACAGGGGCGGGCTGGGCGCTGCTCACCATGGGCCATGGCCCGGTTCGGTGGAGGAGGCCAGGCAGAGGGGCGCTGGAGGGGCAGGCCGGCTGGGCCTCGGGAGGCCAAGGACGCGGTGGTGTGCCCACACGCAGCAATAACGGGAGGAGATCGGGCTCCTCCCGAACTTGCTGCGGCGGCGCGGCCGCGTCAACGGGCGATGGGGAGGGCGCCGGCAGGGGCGGAAGGCCGGGATGACGGGATCAGCGGATCTCGCACGGGGCGCCAGATCCGCGATGACGGGGCCGGGCGGCGGCGCGAGGGTCGGGCGACGAGGAGCCCGGACGCCGGCAGGCAGCGGCGACTCATGGGGAGAGAGAGACGACGTGAGAGAGAGAGAGAGCAGACGAGGATCAGGGAGAGAGAGGAGGAAGCCGGACGGGGAGCAAAGGGACGGGTCGGGCTGGGAGGTCGCCCGGCGCGCGGCTCCGGTGGCCGGGCGAGGGAGCGGCGCAGAGGAGCTCGGGACCTCGGGTCGAAGCGGGAGCTCGGGCCCTGCTCGGGCGCTGGGAGGCGCGTGAGGCTCGGGCGGTCGGGCCTGGGCGGGCTCCCGTGGGCTGGCGGGCCATGTGAAGTGGGGCGCGGGGAGGACAGTGGCGACGCAGAGAGGCCGGAGGCGGCGGCTGGGGTGGCGGCCAGCCAACTGGCGCGCCAAGTGGCAGGATGAGGTGGAGGCGCACGGATTTTAGGAGGGGGAAGACGGCAAGGCTGAGGAGGGAGGTTGGTGGCGCGGATTTTAGGAGGGGGTTGGCTGCTGCCAAAAATGGAAGGGGGGGCTTCCATTTATAGCAGGGAGGTCTAGGGACTAGGGTTTGGGGAGTTAGGAGGCCGTTTCGGAGCCTCCGATCACGATCCGACGATCAGGAACGGAGGGGAAACTAGGAGAGGGGTTGGTGGGCTGTGTAGAATGCCTCGGGCTGAGAAGAGAGAGGAACAGAGCGACCCGGCATCTGTTTCCGGAGACCGAAAACGTCTGATTTAATATACCGGCTATATCGCGGTAGTAGGTTTAACGATTGGGCTATCAAATGGACTCCGAATGCGACGAAACTTGGCAGGCGGCCTGTCTACACTATAATAAGACCGCCTGACAAGTTGCAACCCATTCCGAGAACATTATTATGCCACTTATAAAATAATATTTGGAGGTGCAGCGGAAGCGTGCGAAAGTGTATCGGACTCGAACGGACAACGGAGAGAACCGCGAACACAAACGGATGCAAGTTTTGAAAACATGCGGATGAAATGCAGATGATGCCATGAGATGAGATGCATAACAAGAACAAAATGCAAAACAACAAACAAAACCCAACCACGAAGGAAATAATAAAATCACATCTCCGGAAAGGGCAAGAGTCGGAGTTACGAATATGGAAAGTTGTATCCGGGGTGTTACAGTCGAAGATTAACTCCTCGCTTCAGAAATTATCTGGGGATCCGAAGACCACCTCAAGTGTAACTGAGCCTGTATAGTTGGCCTCTACACCTGGTATGACGCCTTTAAAGGTCGTCTTTGTGGGTTTAATCCTTGAGGGATCTATTGTCGGATTTCGGGTTCCGCAGATCGCCTAGGTTCGAACTCAAAAGCGACGGAGATCTCGCCCCCTACCTACCTGCACCTCGTCGCCTCGCTAGGATCTAAACTACCAAAGGAACAACACAAGAGACACGAGGTTTATACTGGTTCGGGCCACCATTGTGGTGTAACACCCTACTCCAGTGTGTGGTGAGGTCGATTGCCTCTTGGGCTGATGAAGAACAATACAAGGAAGAACAACCTCGCGAGGGTCTGTTCTTGGCCGGTGCGACGAACTGCTAGGGGGAGTTTTGTCTCTCTCTCTCTCTCTCTCTCTCTCTCTCTCTCTCTCTCTCTCTCTCTCTCTCTCTCTCTCTGGATTCAAGATGCCTCTAGCTCTGTTCCAGATTCCGGATCCCCCTACCCTATGGGTGGCTAGTCCTATTTATAGGCGGAGGCCCTGGGCCTCTTCCCAAATATTGAGCGGGAAGGGCGCCAACAATCGACCATTTTGATGGGGAACATCTAGTACACTTATCCTGACTAAAGTTGGTCCTTGCATGTCAAAGGATCTGGCGGTGATGCCGGCTTGGGCTCCACGATGACCTCCTTCCTGTCGTTGCGATGGTCTTGGTCTTGTTGCACCGAAACGGATGCCTTTGCTTGATGCTCTCGCCTGCGCTTGCCTCCTTTGCACCAAAGAGGAAATGAGGACACTGCGCGGGCTGGCGCCTGCCTGGCGCCCTTGGTCATCATGGCTTGCATCATGGGAACCTCGTGAGGTACCCCGCCGAGGGAGTCCTGGACTATGGGGTGTCCGGATAGCTGAACTATCATCTTTGGCCGGACTCCTAGACTATGAAGATACAAGATTGAAGACTTCGCCCCGTGTCCGGATGGGACTTTCCTTGGCGTGGGAGGCAAGCTTGGCGATACGGATATGTAGATTTCCTACCATTGTAACCGACTCTGTGTAACCCTAACCCTATTCAGTGTCTATATAAACCGAAGGTTTTAGTCCGTAGGGACTAACAACAATCATACCATAGGCTAGCTTCTAGGGTTTAGCCTCTCCGATCTCGTGGTAGATCTACTCTTGTACTACCCATATCATCAATATTAATCAAGCAGGAGTAGGGTATTACCTCCATCTAGAGGGCCCAACCTGGGTAAAACATAGTGTCCCTTGTCTCCGTTACCATCCGCCTAGACGCACAAAGACGGGACCCCCTACCCGAGATCCGCCGGTTTTGACACCGACATTGGTGCTTTCATTGTGAGTTCCTCTGTGTCGTCACCTATAGGCCCGATGGCTCCTTCAATCATCAGCAACGACGCAGTCCGAGTGAGACTTTTCTCCCCGGACAGATCTTCGTATTCGGCGGCTTTGCACTGCGGGCCAATTCGCTAGGCCATCTGGAGCAGATCGAAAGCTACACCCCTGGCCATCAGGTCAGATTTGGAAGTTTGAACTATATGGCCGATGTCCGCGGAGACTTGATCTTTGACGGATTCGAGCCACAGCCGAGCGTGCCGCACTGTCTCGATGGGTACGATCTAGCTCTGCCCCGAGCAAGGCCTCGAGGTCGCACAAAGGTCTGCTCCGACCCTTAATCCGGAGCCGGTTTCACGATCGAGGACGGTTGGTTGGACACCGCCCGGGGCTGAAATCTCTACGGTGATTGAGCCAACACCATCCCTGTCCTTTGTAAAGCTCGTGACTCCTGTGTGCCGGACTCCTTTCCGGACCAACCTCCAGCGCCCCAATGATCGAATCCGGTAGGCGCCGTTATGGAGTTCACCGCCGCGGACATCTTTCAGCACTCGCCCTTTGGTGATATCCTGAACTCATTAAAGTCTCTCTCTTTGTCAGGGGAGCCCTGGCCGAACTACGGTCAGGAAGGTTGGGATTCGGACGAGGAAGAAATTCAACGCCCACCCACCACCCACTTTGTAGCCACTGTCGATGACTTAAGATACATGCTCGACTTCGACTCCAAGGACATCAACGATATGGACGATGAAGCCGGAGACGACTAAGAACCAGCGCCCACAGGGCACTGGATGGCCACCTCAACTTACTATATATATATGGTAGACACACCTAAGGGAAGCGATAACGAGGAACGCATTTAGACGCATGAAAGAAAATTCCTCGAAGCAGTCAAAGCGGCGGCGTAAGCACCGCTCAAAACCCCACCTCGACAAAGATAGCGCCAATACAGACCCAGCCATAGAGCAGGGTGAGCCGGCCGACGATGAACATGCCATTGAGCAATCATCCGAACAGGCCAACTTGGACAAACAACTCGTCCCCGGCAAGGACAACAGTCCTTACGATCTCACGCCGGACACGTCATTGGATCAGAAGAACCTCCACAAAGAGCTCCTCGCCATCGCGTAGCTTGAAAAAGCGTAAACAGAGGCTCGTAACAGCGGAAGACGACCAATGAGATGGAGTAAATTACTCAACAATGTAGACAAATATGGCGGCATACCGCCAAGCAAAGAGCTACCCAAAGCGCAAACTACGCCCTGATTCGATGAGGAGGCCGAGAGCCCCACGATCAAAAAACAAAGAGGCCGCCGGGTCGGATAGACGCGACCACATGGCAAACGAGAGCGCAAGCGGCGCGCACACAAGCCGACACGCGATCCGCATAAGGATTCGCATTAAAAGGATGGCCCGATAAGATCTATCTACGGGCCATGGAAACAAGTTCAGCGAGCAATACAACACGCCAAATATCCGAACATCACGACACACCCAAATATAGGGCGCGCACACCTCTATGTTTCACCGATAAGGTGCTGGATCATGAATTTCCAGCGGGATTCAAGCCCGTAAACATAGAGGCATACGACGGAACGTCAGACCCTGGAGTCTGGATTGAGGATTATATCCTCCACATACACATGGCCAGGGGAGATGATCTCCACACCATAAAATACCTACCCCTCAAGCTCAAAGGGCCAGCCCGGTATTGGCTTAAAAGCCTCCCCGAAAACACCATTGGTAGTTGGGAATCACTTGAGGATGCTTTTCGGTCCAATTTCCAGGGAACCTATGTCCGACCTCCGAATATAGACGATCTAAGTCACCTAACCCAACAGCCCGGAGAGTCAGCTCGAAAATTCTAGAACAGGTTCCTCATCAAAAAGAACCAAATAGTCGACTGTCCGGACGCCGAAGCCATAGCAGCTTTTAAACACAATGTCCGAGACGAATGGCTCGCCAGACACCTTGGCCAGGAAAAGCCAAGAACAATGGCCGCACTAACAAGCCTCATGACCCGCTTATGCTGGAGAGGATAGCTGGCTAGCAAGATGCAGATACCAGCGACCCAAGTACATCCAAGTCGGGGATGGAATGGGAAACCACGACGCAGCAAGGACCAGCGCCGGATTAAGGAACGGTCCAAAGAGCGCGGCATCAACGCCGGATTCAAAAGCTCACGGCAGAACAATAAAAACTGCCCTTAAGGACAATAGCGATGAGCTATCCAACTTAAACAAAATCTTGGACAAGATATGCCAAACCCACAGTACTCCCGGGAAGCCTGCAAACCATAACCATAGAGATTGTTGGGTCTTCAAGCAGTCCGGCAGACTCAACGCCGAACACAAGGGGCTCGACACACCAAGTGAGGATGATGACGAGCACCACAAGCAGAGCCCCGGCAAACAAAAGAATTTCCCACAAGAGGTCAAAACAGTAAACTTACTTCAAGTAACAAAAGGGGAAAACAGAGCGGCACCCATTGAATTACGCGCCGCACAATCTACCCCAGCGGAGTCCCAACATTGGTTGTCAAAACCAATTACCTTCGACCATCAGGACTACTCCAAAAGTATCCGGAACGCAGGATGGACTGCCTTGATACTAGAACCTATAATCGACGGTCTTCATTTTACGCAAGTCCTAATGGACAGCAGCAGAAATTTAAACTTGCTATATCAGGACACAATCCGCAACATGGGGATAAACCCAAACAGGATTATCCATAGCAACACTTCCTTCCAAGGAATAATGCCAGGCACATATGCCCATTGTACGGGCTCCCTACTATTGGAAGTTATGTTCGGCTCACCCGACAACATCCGTCGGGAAAAGTTGGTCTTCCACATCGCCCCATTTAAAAGTAGCCATCAAGCACTCTTTGACGCCTTGAAGCTTCGCCCGCTTTAACGCAATACCGCATTATGTATCTCTTAAACTTAAAATGCCCGGTCCATGAGGCATCATTTCATTAAAGGGAAGCTGCGCGTGTCCCTCAAGGAAAGAATGTGAGACTTCCTTAACAGCCTCACACTAATACGGCCTTGCTGGCCAAAAGCGCCTAAAGCAGGTCGTTCGGACCCGGACACGGTTAGGCGAGTCCGGCATAAATAAACATGATGCTTACTAGCGCTGCACTTCTTACAAGGGCTCCACGCATGTACAACAAGAGACAATAAAGCTCAATTTTACTCATTTTTGAATCATACCCTATTTTATTTCCAATTACATTTTAGCATGATCTTTTCAAACTAAGTTCCTCTCTTTACAGATGAACGTGCTATACCCGTCCAGGATACTGCACAACGGAGACACAGCGCAGACGCAGCAGGACCCGCTGCAAGGATTCTTTTCAGATTAAGACCCCGCGTAAACCTTTTTCACTGTCTCTTGTTGTTACTCATCCCCCGGTCTCTTATTATAACCGAGGAGGAGGCTGGCATGTTGGCATCGGTCGCGTCAGAAGTTTGCACGTACCTGGACACCAGGGGCTTGTTACAAAGGGCATTGTTCGGCCCGCTTTATAAAAGACCGAATACCTTAGGGAGTGTTCGGCGTCTCGAGTTAGGCCTTATATGCATCAGCTTCGAATCATGTCTTTGGTCAAATGTTGGGTTTTCCCGGCTCCTGTGTTTTGCTGCCTTACGTTCCGTTCTATCGGCTAACGCGGCAACAGGAGAGCTGCTGCGATTGTGCCCCGGTTCGGCCGGGCGAGCACCTCAGTAGAGAAAGCCGAAAACTGACTGTCATGATATAGCGAGAGACTGGTCAACCACTCGATGACTCACCGGAATGTTTAGAATTCTCCGCATTAACGAAGGACCGTTTTCGGTCAGGCACATACGCACTCGAATTCGGAGAGTGCGGTGCCCTGTGGGCTATAAAGTAGCCCCACCATCGAACTCCTATGGCTAAGTGAAAGTGATAAAGCATTATAGTCCGGTTGCCTAGTTTGCTATGCTACCACCTTCTTTATAGGATCAAGATGTTGGATTAAGTGTGAAAACGTGACTTCTTTGCAAACACCCCCGCACTATGCGCGTGGGGGCTGAAGCCGAAGACTGCCATCTTTCAGGTTATATACATATATACATCAACGGCCGCACAGAGGTAGTTTGCTACTTGAAGGCACAAGTATAAAAAGCTTTACATTAAATTGAAACGTTGTTTCATAAAATTATACATGTCATTCAAACATAACATCCTTCGAAAGCTGCGTCTCTATTAAACGAGCGCCGGAAGAACTTCCTCAAAATAGCGCTCGACTGGTACTCGGCTGCCGTCCGAATCTGGGGACGCAATATCGGTGGCCTTCATCTCAGCCCAGTATGCCTTGACACGGGAAAGAGCCATCCGCGCCCCCTCAATACACGCCGACCGCTTCATTGCGTCCATACGCGGTACCGCACCAAGGAACTGTTGAACTAAGCCAAAATAACTCTTCGGCTGGGGTCCGCCTGGCCACAAATGAGTCATGACATGCTTCATGGCAAGTCCGAATAATCGATTCAGCTTGGCCCATTCGGCCAATCGATCGGTCAACAGAAGAAGACGCTCCGGACTATGGAATTGCGACCAAAATAGCTCTTCCCTTCTGTGCCCCTTCTGGCCTCGGAAGTGCTCAATCGCGTCCGCAGCGCTCGCCGCTAAGTCCAGATAAGCATCCTACGAACTCCATAGCTTGTACAATTGAGCATACTTCGGATCCATATATTTCCTCCACAGCAGAAACGGTTTTCCAGCCGCAATATCCCCGGCCTGACTCAGCTCCTTCTTGGCAGCTCTCATAGCGGAACAGGCATCCTTTGATTCGGCGGTGGCCTTTTTCAGGTCCTCTTGTTCCGCTTGATGTTTTTTTTTCAAGAACCTCGCAGCGGTCGGTAGTATTCTTTAGTTTCAGGGCCAAATCGGCCAATTCCTCTTTGCTTCGGCAGTGAGCAGCCCGTTCGGCTTTCAGCTCTTCGGCCGACTTTAAAGCGGCCGCATTACTCTTTCGGGCTTGCTCTTTAGCTCGGGCAAGTTCCGCCCGCAGCCTCTCTACAGCAGCGGCACCGTCTGCATCAAAGCATACGAGTAGTAAGGCATCGGCATCAAGCTCCCTTACCAGGTGTCCGCGGAGAAGTCACATACCTTGTGACTCGTCAAACCGTTTATTGACTAGCGCGATGTCCGCATCCGCCTCGTCAAGTTGCCGCTTTAGTTCGGCAAATTCATCAGTCCGGCTAGCCACCGGACACCCCGCCACCTACATAGGAACGACGACATGTTAGTACTGAGATTATGATCCTCGGCACGCTGTCAGTTGTGTCAGCATACCGAGTCTCAGGGGCTACTATCTATACAGGGCGCATTCTATATGCATAAGCTGCTCGGAAGGTACATCATTTTTTCAGACCTCAAACGCGTCACAAGAACTTGGCGGCTTCATGCAATCCGCTCTCAGCGGATGCAATTCTTTCAATTACCGTAGCCATTAGCGCACGGTTATCTTCTGAGATATACGCTCGCCCGAGCAGGTCCTTCAGCTCCTCCGACCGCACGCCAGTTGGCGCCGGACCGTCCGGCCCCGCCAGACTCGGGGAAACTCTCCGTGACGACACTTCAGGGTCGCCCGCCCCGCACGAAGCTGCGATAGGTGGAGGCGTTTCGCTCTCTATCATCTCCGGACGAAGATCCCCCGAAGACGAGCTCTGCTGAGAAGGGCTGAGATTCGAACTACAAGCTTAGACCTGCGTCCTCGATCAAGTCCGGACACTTCTCTTGTGATCCGAAGAACAGTTTGTACATCTCCTAGGGCGTTGCGCCCATAAAATGTTGGAGAGCTCGTGGTCCCTCCGGATTAAACTCCCACAGACGGAGGGGGCGATGTTTGCAGGGCAGAAGGCGCCGAATCAGCATAACCTGCGCCGCCACGACCAGATTGATCTCTCATTCTTGGAGGTCTCGAATACGGCCCTGCAATGAGGAACGCCCTTGGACGGCCCCAGTCGAGCCCGGTTGACCCATGATTCCAGCCTGTGGTGGACTGAGTGGAAGGCAGGTGGCGCCACCCATTTGTGCCCACAGGAGCGGTGATATAAAACCACTCCCATTGCCACAAACCAAGCTCCTCTTGAAAAGAGCCCTCGAGCCACGGAGCATAAGCACACTTGCTTATGACCGCCCCTCCAAGACTCGCTAGTTGCCCTCGATCATCTTGGCTCCACCTTGAAGGTCTTGAGCCACAATCCAAAGTGAGGGGTAATATGGAGGAAGGCTTCACATACGACAATGAATGACGAGATATGAAGGGTGGACTCCGGATTCAAGTCATGGAAATCCAGCCCATAATAAAACATGAGCCCCCGCACAAAGCGATCCGTCGGGAAGCCTAAACCCCGAAGGAAGTGAGACACGAACACCACGCTCTCGCCGGGCTCGGGAGTAGGAATGACCTGCCCTGGAGCAGGCAGCCTATGCGAAACCTCGCCGGTTAGATACCTGGCGTCTCGCAGCTTTAGCACATCTTCTTATGTGACGGAAGAAGACATCCATTGGCCGAGCTGGTCGGAGCCGGACATCGTCGAAGGTCCGAATCGCCTAAATCTGAAGCTTTGGGTGTTAGAACTCAAAGCGCGAGGCAAATTCGATGGAGGGTGGAAAAAAGAAGAGGGCCTTGGTCTCATTATAAAGAGGTTGAATACCAAGAGCCCTCCCCGTGGTCGATTGGGACTCGCCTTCGATAGAGGAGGCGTGCCAACGGGCACGGTTGGGTTACCCACGTCGGTATTGATGAGAATCCCGGAATAAGGGGGCATGATCTACGCTTTGATAAGACGTGCCAAGGAAACCGCCTCGCTAAACGCGCTGAGGTGGGACAGTAAAAAACGATTCGAATAAAGGCCTGGCCGTGGTGTGATGTCATGCTGCGGAATACGTCAGCAGATCTGTGCAAAAAATTATTCTCTCTACGGTGGTATGTGGAACTTGTTTTGCAGAGCCGGACACTATCCTTGTGTTCAAAACCTTCTATGAAGTATTCGGAGGAGGAACCCGCCTTGCAATGCCGAAGATAATATGCACGCCGGACTCGTCGTCATTGAAGCCTGGTTCAGGGGCTACTAAGGGAGTCTTGGATTAGGGGGTGTCCGGATAGCCGAACTATCACCGTTGGCCGGACTCCTGGACTATGAAGATACAAGATTGAAGACTTCGTCCCGTGTCCGGATGGGACTTTCCTTGGTGTGGAAGGCAAGCTTGGCGATACGGATATGTAGATCTCCTACCATTGTAACCGACTCTGTGTAACCCTAACCCTATTCGGTGTCTATATAAACCGAAGGGTTTTAGTCCGTAGGACTAACAACAATCATACCATAGGCTAGCTTCTAGGGTTTAGCCTCTCACGATCTCGTGGTAGATCTACTCTTGTACTACCCATATCATCAATATTAATCAAGCAGGAGTAGGGTATTACCTCCATCGAGAGGGCCTGAACCTTTGTAAAAACATCGTGTCCCTTGTCTCCTGTTACCATCCGGCTAGACGCACAGTTCGGGACCCCCTACCCAAGACCCTGCTGACCCCCTACCCCCTACTCAGGCGCGCCTCGATCCCTCCGCCTCCTCGCGAGCCAGCCTGAGGAGGCCGTGCCAGAAGAAGCTTCCTGTCGTCCGCCCCGCGAGGCTTGGCCCCTCGCGAGGGTCTTGAGCTTGTGCTGATGAAGATGGGTCGTACTAGGCCACCCCTTGAGCCACGCCGCAGGCCGCAGCGTGCAAGTCTGGGTACCCCTGCCCTGTAACGCCGCGATTGCCCCCGGGCCCAAGGCGCGCCTGGACTTGGCTTAGCAGAGAAGCGAAGGGGCAAGTACGAAGCGCCACGGGCCCTAACAGCCTGCGGCCTTGGGCGCCGCATGGCGGTTGATTGGACGTGGGCGCCTTTAGCAACTGCTGGAATCGACAAAAGTGCGGCACCCGTCTAGGCTTTGCCTCCTTTGCCTCCTCCAGTCATTGCCCAGATCCCCTTTCTTGCGCCCAGATCCCCTAGCAGGACATGGCGCCTCGCCAGACCCCGGCCGGAGCTTGGTACTCACCCGCCTTGGACTCACCGAACGTGTCGGAGAAGGGCCTTGCCCGGGCGCGCCGGATGGTGGCGGCGCAAGGCAACGACGGGGCAGCGGTGCTCAGGGCTGGCTCCGCCCTTCCCGAGGGCCAAGGAAGCACGTCCTATCCACTCTTCGTGAGCGCCATTGCTTCCGGTCTGGTGCCTCCCTTTTCTGAGTTCTTCTTTTCTGTCCTCCGCCATTACTAACTGCAAGCTCTGCAGCTCCACCCCAACTCTGTTTTTCTTCTGGCGATCTTCGCCTACTATTGTGAGTCTCATGTCGGGGTGCATCCCTCAGTGGCCTTGCTGTGCCACTACTTCTACCTCCGGACCTCTCGCGGGCCCATCTCCGTGTGCGCGAGCTTTGTCGCGTATGGCAGCTCCAACGCCATCTCGATGCCCGGGAAGAGGATTGAGGGCTTCAGGAGCAAGTGGGTCATGGTAGACGCTGGGCGCATCCATCCTCGACTGATTCTGCCCACGGAGCAGCCCACGACCTCCGACGATTGGTCTCGCATGGAACTCGTGGATCCCGCGTGAAGCGATCTTTGGAGAAGATGAGCAGCGGACTGTGGCGGGCAACATGGCGACGGGCGAAGCTGACTGGGGCGTCGCTCCTGAGGGAGTTCCTGGAGCACCAGGTGGCCCCGCTTCGCCATTACTCGCTTTCCACTGTGGAGGCCCCGCCCGAGCCCCGCAGTCTTGGCCGACGACGATCTGGCCGCGGTCCTCCAATCTTTGGTCGGGGGAGGCGTGGCGAGGCTGGAGGGCGCCTGTACCCTGTTCCTTCGAGATGATTGGGAGCAGGCGGTGGAATCCATGCCCGTCTTCAATAGGGACGGGCCCGTGCCTGCGGAGGTTCCCGAGGACTCGGCTGCCCTAGCGACGGTGAACGTGTCCTCCGGCGACTCTAGCGCAGAGGAGGAAGAAGAGGAGCGGGAAGAGGGGCCTGACTCCGAGGCGACCGACGGGGAGTCGAGAGCGCCCCTCCCCCGGCGCAGGTCCCGCGCTCTCCGCCTCTTGCCGAGCGACGATGAGGATGGCGATGAGCTGGGTGGCGAGAGCTTGCCCCCGATCCTGAAGAAGGACATGACTGGGCTGGTCCCATGTGGGTCTGCCCCGGCTTCGAGGCGATCCGCAGACGTGCCTCCTTCTCCCGGGCCTCTTGAGGCTGATCCCTGCAGCTGGCTCTCGGGCTTCAAGTATGGCCGGAGGTTGCTCGAGCCCGCGAGCGATGACCAGTAAGTGCTTGATTCTTGTTTTATTCCTTGCTTTGTCGCTGAGGCTTGATATCTGTATTCCTTGGCTAGGTCGGCGCCTGCGGCGAAGAAGCTGAAGGGAGCTCTTGAGGCTTCGTCCGGGGTAGCGCCTCCGCCCGCGAAAGAAGATGACGGCAAGACATGGGCCTCTCCTGCCCGGTCATCCTCGCGAGGCCTGGCGGAGCTAGCTGGGGTGATCTCAGCCCCCATGGCTGAAGCGACACCCGAGGTATCCTTGCCTGATGCCACTGCCGCAGCTGTCGGGGCGCAGAAGGTCCCGCCTCAGGATGTTGTGGTTACGCTGCCGTCCTCTCCTCCTACTCCACCAACTTCTTTCTCTCCGACTCCTCCCACTGTCCTGGATCGTGCTGCAGCTGAACTGGACGGGCTGCGGCAAGATTGGCCGGGCGCTTGGAGCTGGCCTCCGGATGGGTTCGCTCTGACGCTTCGATTCGAGCGGCGCTGGTTCAGGCCGCGACGTCTTGCGACGAGGAGAAGCAGGCCGTCCTTGGGGCGAAGGCTGCTCGCGACGCCGTCTTGGGGGAGGCAGCCGACGTCCGAGGTTGCTACAAGGCGCTGGAGAGCGAGCTGCAGGGCCTGCGTGACTAGCTTGCCAAGGAGGCCCGCGTTCGCCAAGAGAAGGAGGAAGACATGAAGGCTCGCGAGGCGGTCGTCAAGGACTGGAGTGCCAAGCTTGACAAGCGACATGACCGCCTGGGTGCGCTGGAGCAGGAGTTGGAGGCGAAGAGGGTCGAGCTGGACGGCAAGACGCGGGTCCTCGCCGAGGACCGCGTGGCCTTCACGGAGATGGAGGTGAAGTCTCGCACCTTGCTGAGGTCGCTTTACGACAGCGGCCTGGAAAGCCCGCTGGCCGGCGCCGAGGACGGCCCTACCAAGCTGCTTCCCTTCCTGATCCACGCCTTGAAGATGTCACCCTTGGCCTTGGCCCTACGGATGAGGCCGAGGCGCGTGTCCTATCTTCTGCAGCGCTGATGCGCGTCCTTACCCACGTCTACCTTCGCGATCCCGACGTCGACCTCGACAGCCTGCTGGTGCCCGTGAGCGGTGAGCTTGCCGCTGCCGCTGCTGAGGCCGTGAAGGGTCGAGCGGAGGCTCACATGGCGAAGTTCGGACGCCCGGCACCAAGCCAAGCGGCGCTGCCGGTCCTGAGGCTTCACGAGGCGAACCCACCCAGCGCAGCTCCGCCGTGAATGATTGACTCCTTTGTGGCTCCTGTTCTGCTTTCAGCTCCGGCAACATGCATCATGCCTCGGGGAGGCGTTGAAACTTGCGTTTGGCGTTGTGAAAACAGTTATGGACTGTAATATTTGCTTTTGAATTCCTTGAGATTTGCACTTTCCCTTCCTACTTGCTTATGTTCTCGCCCGGTAGAGCCTGGCCCCATGCATGCCTCGGCCGCCATTAGCCCGACGGAAGCAGGGCCAGGACCAAGGAGTGAGGGGCTACGTGACAAGTTAGGCTCTGAGTCGCGATGCTCGAGTCCCCCTTAGCGCCTGCCTGATGAAGTAGGGAGGTGAGATGCATGGGTGAATTACCATTCTCGTCTGCAGAGCCCAGCCCGCGCATACCTCAACCGTCGTTAGCCTTTGGAACTAAGGAGTGAGGGCTACGTGACGGTTAGGCTCTGAGTCGCGATGCTCGAGAAGTCCCCTATCGTTCAAACGGCCTTCATACCTTAGCTCCTTTCGAGGGAGGGGCGTCGGCAGGCAGGCCCGAGGGGCTGGCTGGGGTGGCGTCGTCTGGCGTGACCTGTGCGTAGCCCGTGCCCAGCCCTCGTGCGGCACTCGAGAGGCGTTGCGATGAGGCCAGACATTGAGCTCTGGGCTCCCACGAGGTTGATGCGCCGGGGCCACCATCGATTGTTTATCACCGGTACGGAGCATAAGCGCTTCCGTATGTGTCACAGGCATAGCCGCTCCTCGGCGGTGTTGTCGATCAGCTGGAGACATGGTGCTTCCAGTGGTGCGTGGGAGGGCTCCCCTCGGGAGGAGCCCAGGGCATGTACAACCCATACGACACGTGGGCTGGCACGGTAGGGCCTAACGAGGTGTATCTTGGCACCCGTGAGCCAGCAGGACTCGTGGGGCCCTACCTCAATGCGGGTTGCGCGCGCACTGGCCTTAACTTGTGATGTGTTCCTGCAAATTTGTTTAGATGCGGCGCTCTCGTCCTCGGGTCCCGACCCTCGGCGGGTCTCGGCCGTCATTGTTATGCCAGTCGCGATGCGTGGACAAGGCCGAGGGTTAGGGCTGGAGAGCAAGTAGGAGCCCATGGTCGCGATGCTCGGTACCCCCTTTAGCGTGCAAGCGGCCGACATGAAGGAAGAATGGGTGCGTGGACAGGCATCAAATAAAAGTCATGATGGGTGAGCATGACCCGAAATAAGCGCGAGAGGGTACATGCCGCTGGAGTGCAGCCCGAGCAACTTGGGGATGATGCAGCCCAAGGCGCCACCAACAAAGTAAGCTAGGAACATGAAGTAAAGGGATACACCGCGATGGCGGACCCACACAACACAGGAATGATGCAGCCACAGGGGCGCCCCAGTGGAGATGAAACGAAGGATGTCACCTAATAGCGTTGAAGGCGAAGGATGCTGAAGTAGCAGGCGTCGTGGGCTGCGGAGCCGATCTTCATGAGCCCCAGGCCCAGTGCCTCGGGAGGCTCGGGCGCTGGTGGCTCCTGCGGACCATCTCCATCTCCGCCCGGGACTGCTGGGCGCCTGGCCTCTTGAGCCTCTAGGATGTTCCCCATGGCGCGCGTGGCGGCGCGTTCGGCATGCCGTGGGGCATCTGACGTGGCTGTAGGGGTGGACCTTCGCAGCAGCACCCAGCGTGAGGCCATAAGCGCTCTGAGGCGGCTCGGTTGAGCCTGGTATGTCGATCTGACGCGCATCCCACCATCCTCGCTGGATGGGGAGCGACGGCAGTGTGGCGGCTGCCACTCATGACTCTTGACTCCTGCAGCTCCTGAATGATCTGGCTGACGAACTCCTGAGGGTTTGGTCCTCCTTGCCTTGCTCCTTCCTGAGGGAAACATGCTCTGAAACACGCCTCCAAGTGGTGCCCAAGCGCCTCCCTCGTGACCTTAGCAAGTTCGGTGGCCCTCCAGGAGAGAGCCCCCAAGCGTTGCTTGAGGAGGGCGCCGGGCGCGCCTTCCTATGCGACATAAGGAGGTGCCCCCTGAATAGGCACGGACCCTGAGGGGCCTGCCTCCCGAGGGGTCGGGCCTGGCGATGTCTTCTTCTTCTTGGGAGCAGTCTCGGGGAGTCTCCCGCTCCTGCGATCTGGTTCTTCAAGTGACGCGGCTTGAAAAGCTCGCTCCAGGGAGCACACTGCGTCTCTCTCTTCACAAGGCCCCGTGATGACTCCGCCGCTTCCTGGCATCTTGAGGACGTTGTAGCCGTGATGAGTCACGGCCATGAACTTGGCCAGAGCTGGGTACCCGAGGATGGCATTGTACGGCAAGCGAATGTGGGCGACATTGAAGTCGATGAGCTCGGTGCGGTAGTTGTCGCGCGCCCCGAAGGTGACAGGGAGGCGGACCTGCCCAATCGGAACTGTGGAGCCATCGGTGACTCCAGAGAAAGGCTTGGTTGGCTGAAGCTGATTGTAAGGCACTTGGAGATTGTTGAATGTCTCCACGGAGAGGACATTGAGCCCTGCTCTGCCATCGATGAGGGTCCTGGTGACTTGCACGTTGCTGATGATTGGGGAACAAAGCATCGGGAGGACTTCGGCTGTGGCCGCGCACTTCAGCAGATCTGCTGAGCTGAACGTGATGGCGCACGCTGACCACCTGAGAGGGCGCGTGGCCTCGAGCTTGGGGAGGACTGCATTCACTTCGCGGGCGAACTGCTTGATGATGCGCTGAGAGGCTAGGGCTTGTCCGCCCAGGATGCAAGCGATCGCACGCGGCTCCTGGAAGCCCCCAGCCCCCTCGTCCTGATGATGGTCCTCATTTCTCCTTGGCTGCGGCGGCAGTGGAGGGAGGCCTGCGTTTCCTTGCGGGCGATCCTCGCGAGGCTGATCCCTCCAGCCTCCCTCGCGAGGCTGATCCTGCCAGCGATCCTCGCGAGGTCGGTCACGCCACCCTTGGCGAGGGCCACGGTCTTCTCAGCGTCCTGCGTTTCTTCCTCCTCCTTGACCGTAGCCTCGATCGTTGCGGTCGGGGTGTCGACCGATTCTCCCTTCTCGCACGGCTCGGAGCTCTTGACATTCGTTGGTGTTGTGGGTGTGGAGGTCGTGGTACACACAGTACCGGCTGCCCTTGGAAGACTCGGGCTGATCTACGCCTCGCTTGGTGTGCGGTTACGCATGAGCACGGCAGCCCCCTTGTGCTTCACGTCCTTGGCTTTGGACTTCTTCTCTTCTGGATCTGTGGCTGGCAGCTCGAGGATGGAAAGGCGTCCTTCCTCAGCCCTGGTGCACTTGGTCACTAAGTTGAACAGCTCCAAGGATGTGCACGGATCTTCATGCATCGCCAGCTCCTCCTTCATCTTGATGTCACGCACACCATCGGAGAAGGCTGAGATGATGGCCTCTTCGGTCACCTTGGGAATCTTGAGGCGTGCGTTGTTGAAGCGCTGGATGTACTTCTGCAGGGTCTCCCCTGGCTGCTGCTTGATGCGGCGCATGTCGCTCATGGCAGGAGGCCGGTCACGGGTACCTTAGAGTTGGCGATGAAGCGGGTGCGCATCTCGTCCTAGGAGGAGATCGTGCCAGGAGCTAGGTTCAGGAGCCAGGTGCGGGCCCCGTCCTTGAGTGCCATGGGAAACCAGTTCACCATGACCTTCTTGTCCCCGTTGGCGGCTTCGATGCCCAGCTTGTAGAGCTGGAGGAACTCCGCTGGGTCGGCCGTGCCGTCGTAGCAAGGAGGCAGGTCTGGTTTGAACTTGCCGGGCCACGCGACGCTGCGCAGCTCGGCGGTGAAGGCGCGGCAGCCTACTGTGGCCATAGGGGGCCTTTGGTGACGAAGAGCCTGGTCTTGCGGGTCCCCATGTGCTACCGCTGGGAGCAGTGCGGGGTCTTGGCGTGCTGGAGCAGGAGCGCGGTCGTGACGGCCGGCGCAGGGAGCACTCGGGGAGCTTCTTGGGGGCAAGGGACCTCTTGACAGCTCTGCTCTTGCTGCGCTGGCGCCAGACGGAGTGGGTTCCGTCCAGGGGCCATGTGCCTTGGGGCCAAGGCGCCTTCTTGAGGGGGACGCGGCTGAGGCGCCCCTGGAGCTTCATCGCCCGCGCAGGGCAGGGCGTGGTGCAGCGAGAAGGATGGCACGGGTGAGCCCCCTGCGGTGCGGACGAGCTCGGCAACGCGGTCGAGCCACTCTTCGTAGACGTCGTCGACAGGGCGGTAGCGCAGGAGCTCCTTTGCCGTGATGAGTGCAGCTCGAGCCTCCATGGGCGCACAGAGCGCGCGAGACAAACAACCAGCTGGGGCAAGTGAAGGAGTAGCGGTACGGCCATCTCGCCTCACGGACGGATCTTTGGAGCGATGCATGCTGCTTTCGTTCCCTGGCCGGGCGATGGCGGCGTTGATGGCGAGCAGCGGGGAGCGGCGGGCGGCCGCGAAGGGGGCCGTCTGAAGCGTCTGCGGGTAGCGAGCGGCTCGGTGCTTTCAGCGGGCCCGGCAAGCGTCGACATGGATCACGATGGTCGGCGAAGAACAGAGCGGCTAAAGGCAATTCGGCGCACCCCTACCTGGCGCGCCAAATGTCGAATTCAGGTTCGGAGACCCTCTAGAGTTCGAACTCAGGGGTGCGCGCGGAGATCTACGCCCCTACCTACACCTCGTCGCCTCGCTAGGATCTAAACTACCAAAGGAACAACACAAGAGACACAAGGTTTATACTGGTTCGGGCCACCATTGTGGTGCAACACTGTCGGATTTCGGGTTCCGGCACACCCTTGAGGTTCGAACACTGGGGTGTGCGCGGAGATCCAACCCTCCAACGTCTCGCTCCTCACCGAATCGCTGGGACCTAAAACTACTAAACGGAACAGCACAAGAGACACGAGATTTATACTGGTTCAGGCCACCATTGTGGTGTAATACCCTACTCCAGTGTGTGGTGTGGTGGATTGCCTCTTGGGCTGATGAGGAACAATACAAGGAAGAACAGCCTCGCGAGGGTCTGTTCTTGGCGGGTTCGATGAACTGCTAGGTGGTGTTCAGTCGCTCTAGCTACTGGTTCCTTGATGAGGATTCAGATCTCGGATCTCCGATCCCCCTGCCCTGGGGTGGCTACTTCTATTTATAGGCGAAGGCCATGGGACTCTTCCCAAATATTGAACGGGAAGGGCGCCAACAATCGGCCATTTTGAAGGGGAACATCTAGTACACTTATCCTGACTAAAGTTGGTCCTTGCCTGTCAAAGGATCTGGCGGTGACGCCGGCTTGGGCTCCACGATGACTCCCTTCCACCCGTTGGGCTGGTCTTGGTCTTGTTGCACCAAAATGGATGCCTTTGCTTGACGCTCTCGCCTGCGCTTGCTCCCTTTGCACCAAAGAGGAAAGGAGGACACTGCGCGGGCTGGCGCCCGGATGGCGCCCTTGGTCGTCATGGCTTGCGTCATGGGCACCTCACGAGGTACCCTGCCTTGAACTCTCCGCCTCCTCATGAGCCAGCCTGATGAGGCCGTGCGAGGAAGCTCCTTGTCATCCGCCCAGAATCTCAGCCCCTCGAGGTCTTCAGCTTCGTTGATGAAGATGGGCTGTCTGGGCCTCCTTTGAGCCACACCTTGGGCGCGAGCAGCAAGTCTGGGACCCCGTTCCCAAAAGCGCCCGACCAGTAGCCCGGGCCCGGCGCGCCCGAACTTGGCCGAAAGCAGAGGCGAAAGGGCAAGTGCGAAGCGTCATGGGCCCTAACAGCCTCTTGACCCTGGGCGTCAGCGTGGCGGTTGATTGGGCGTGGGCACACTGTTCCCCCACGCCTCCTTATTTCGTGCCTTGCTAGGCGGACACGCTGCTGTACACATCCGTTTCCCTCTCTGCTGCTCGTGCGCCCCTGTCCTTCCCCCTCTCGAACTCCAGCTTCCATTTTAAATCCAATCTCGAATCTTCCCCCCCCCCTTTCAATCGCCATGGTTCCCACGAAGAAGGGGAAAGGGAAGAAACCGGTGCCTCCGCCTCGCTGCGCCACTTGGCGGCCCTCCGCCGTCGACCGTCGATCATACTCAATCTAGATGGCTTGGGCAAGGTTAGTTCGGCTCTGGCCACCACCTTCAACGAATGCGGGAGGGCCGAGGCCTGGCCCGCGTCCCACTTCTCCATCGGCAGGATAGTCCTTTGAGGTCCGGTATTTCTTTGCGCCACCGTGGGCGGGCTGATTCCACCTTTTACGATTTCTTCAATGTCGTGCTTTCCCACTATCAGATCCACATGATGCATCTGGGTCCTGAGTCCATCACTCTCCTCTCGGTCTTCGCCTTCGTTTGTGAAGCAATGATGGGCATCCTTCCTTCGGTTGCCTTGTTGCGCCACTTCTTCTCTTTGCACCTTGTAGACCCCACCCAATGCTCGGCGTGCGTGAGCTTAAATCGTGCGCCTTGAGACATGACCTCGAGGATTGACTTCAGCCTCCCTCCACCCGCGGCTGAGTTCCGCGAGAGGTGGTTGTACGTGGATGTGGGGGTGCCGAGCCCCCTGCTATCAGAGTCAACCTCTCCTGCTGTCCCCAATTCAGGCTGGGGCCAGGAGACTTTTTCAAGCCCTCGGCTCATCTTTGTCTGGCACCGCTTCGCGTTTCTGAGGTTGCTTGCTGTGACAGCGCCCAAGGTGGTGAAGGAGTTCCTGATGTGCCGCGTTGCTCCTCTCCAATGCCATTCCCACCGGATGTGGGCCTCCAGAGGCCTGGTGATCGTATGAGGCTCCAAGAAGAATTCCTGACGCCTGAAGCGCTAAGGAAAGTGCTCCTGTTCCTCACTGGTGACCCCAACCCCGGTGGCATCCGGCATGGAGGGGCCTTGCTGTACCTCTGCCGGAACAGGGGTGATTTTGTGAACCAGATGCCTATCTTCGATGAATGGGGGCCGCGCCCAGCTGGTCTCCAGGGGCCTCGCGAGAATCCAGTGATGGTGACGGCCCTTCCCGGTCGGGCGGCTCCTCCTCGAGTGGTGGGGCGAGGAGGCCTGGCCTTGAGAGCCGAAGGACCCCGCCGGGGTGACAGGCGCAGGCGGCGCTCATGAGGAGCATCTCCAGAGGCCACGCCGCTTGTGGTGGCTGAGGCAGCCAACTGCCGCGGGCGCCTGGCTGAGGCTCGAGGCCCAGCCGCTTCTCTTGGTGAGGCGACCAGCAGCGTGCATCAGGTGGTTGCCCCTGACGCAGGTCGCCTTGATGCTTCTCCCTCGTCGCAGGCTGAACCCTGCGCTCAAGTCTTGGGTCGCTTCCGCATGGACTTCGAGGCCCTCCGGAAGAGAAGGGAGGCCTTGGGCGATGATTACCCTTGTCGCTTTCTTTGAAGCGTGGGAAGTGCCGCCCTTGATGAGTAAGCCTTCTCCTTCTCCAGCTCCTAATCCTTCTGCTGCTTGTACTGATCCTTGCCCTGCAGGCCCCTTCCTGCCGAGCTCACGGAGACAGGTGAGGAGCCGTCCCCCTTGGCTTCGCCCTCTTTCCCGTCCTTGAGCGCTCCGAGCAGTGGAGCCCTTGTGGTGAGGGTGACCAGGGAGGCGAACCGTCCCGAGGCGCATCGTGGCCCTGCGCGCCTCGCGACCCTTCTTCGCGAGCCTTCTCGTGGCATAGCTAGCCTGCCGTGGGCTTCTCGCTGGTAGTGGGCGGCGATTGGTGGCGCTTCCTGCGCCCTTAAATGCAAGGGTGGGCTGGCTCAGGCGGGCTTCTAGCAGGCGTGCCCGGCCGTCGAGGTGCCAGCCCCAACCCCTGCCGAGGAGTGCTGGTCGTGGCTCCGGCGCCCGCGGCGGTTGATGGTGGGGAGGGCGTGCAGCCGCGCCGGGGCCGCCGCCGCCATATGAGATTTCTTTGAAGAGGCGGGTGACGGTGAGCCTTCTTGGTGAAGAGCTTCTTGATGATGAGCGCCTCGAGGCCGAGGCCTGCGCTGGCGGCAGGCGTGGTGGATGGCCTTGTCGCCCTTGCGCGCCACCGGCGCGATCTTGATGATGAAGAGGCCAAGGCATCGCTAGCAGCCTCTCGGGAGGCCTGTTCTCGGGCCGTCGAGGAGGCCCAGAAGCTAACGGTGGGCGAGGCGCGGAGGAGGCGGGCATGGGGACTCCTGGCCGGTGTCACTCACTAGAGGAGCAAGTAGAGATCTTGTGAGGCAGCCCTTGCGTCGATGGTGGCCTCCAGCGACCGGCGGAGCTCGGAGCGTGAGGAGGCATTGGCGCTTGAAGCCGCCAGAGCAGCGTGGTCTGGCGCTTGGAGCGAGGCGCTTGGCGGCAGGCGGAGGATGAGGTCGCTCTGCGGGAAGCCAGCGTCTGGAGGAGGTGGGGCGCCGAGTGGCGGCTAGAACCTCGGCCTTGAGTTCGAGGAAGGCTAGGGGTTGATCAAGGCGAGGCTGAAGGCAGGACTGCTGCCTTGAGGGCCAAGGCTGGAGGAGGCGGCCGCGGCGGGCCGGCGCTCTTGGGCCGCCCTCGAGGTGGCGCAGGGGAGTCGACCACCTCTCGAGGCGAGGCTCCTTCTTCAACAGGTGGGAGGCTAAAGGCTGTCGTGGCGCTTGAATCACGGACGAGATCGTCGTGGCGAATCCTGGAGCATGAGCACGGACCCCATGCTGCATGCGCTCAGGGAAAGAGCCAACACAGCCTTAGGTAACATCTGCGAGGCGGCTGTTGGCGAGCATACCTTGATTAACTCGTCGGCAACCTTCAGTTCTTCACCGAGCGTGGTGGCGCGGCTTGGGCCTTGATCGGTCGGGGACAATAGGTTGGTGGAGGAGAGCCGCGTGCTGCTTGGTGCGCCTTTTTCTCGTGTCTCAGCCATCTCCAGAACATGGACCCCCACTTTGACTTTGACGCAGCCATCGCCCCAGTTCCCCAGGTCATCAAGGCGACCTGGCGCACTGGGTGGAAGACAATGTGGATGCTCTCGTCAGGGCCTTTTCTTCGGACAGTGATGGTGTGGTAGTGGCCGCCCGATGGGCGGCGCGGTGAATATCCCGAGCGCGCCGATGGCCCGCATGACAAAGTGTGGCGAAGGCCAGCGACAATAAACAACGGCTCGGGAGGTGCTCTGAGGGCGCATTAGAATTTATCGGCGATCATGTATTGTCCTGTTCCATTACCCTGCATGAATAGAATTCAGGTTTTGGCCGATGGCTGTGAGAGCATTTTGGGAGGGAGCCCCTCATGTAAAACTTGTGTTCATCGTATTAGCGGTGTTACATCGCCCATACCCCAGCGCCAAGTGGTTGGCTAAGACGCGTCTTTGGTCGGCTGGTTCACCTTTGTTTCGTGCGAGCCTGAGATAGCCCATGGGATCTTTGTGGTGACCTGAGTGTCTCTGATCGAATCCGTAGGGATCTGCGATAGAACCCTCCGGAGAGGGCGGCGGCGACCACGCTGGGCTGCTTGCCAAGCTAGGCCTGGCCCGGCTCGCGAGGGAGGCAGCTGAGGCAGAGTGGTAACCAAAGCGTGAGAGATTTGCTCGAACGAGACCAAGCACCCTTCCCGAACACACATAAATCTCAAATTGAATCAATTTAAATCCAGCGGGGCGACAACCAAACGGAAGGCGAAGAAAGGAAAAAAAGCGTCCGGCACCTAGTCTAGTCTTGGGCGTCTTCTCACCAGCAGAGCTAAGTGTGCCTTTGGGCGTGGGAGGGAGCCCAGGGGCTGAGGCCGGCACCTTGAGACTCGGGCGTGTGCCCCACTCACTTATTACGTGAGAGTGTCACAGGCGGCGAAGCTTCACGAGCCTTTGGGCCTTCTTCACAGTACCGGCCTTGCTTCATATAGCCAGGACGAGGCCCGCCTTGCGCCGCACTCTAGTGCCATCAAGCAGGCGACGGAAGCAGAGGCGCCGCCCGATGGGGTAGAAGCGGTGCCAATGAGTTCCCTGACGCGACCACAGTCCTCCGCCCGAGGCAGGCCTGAGGCGCCCCGGCGGAAGGCCTACCTCCCGAGAAGGCTTTGCTCGAACGCCTGCGGTGGTGATGTGGGATCTCTGCCCCTCTCGGCAGCCTGCGCCCTCCTCGAGGGGTAGGAGACTGAGGGACGGGGCAAGCCGCTCGTCGTGGCGACACTGTACCTCCTATGATCTATGGTTAGCCTATGTTTGCTCTTGAGGAAGTAGCGGTGCCGATAATCGCCGCGCCCGGTGTGACCAGTGGGACCGTCTGAGGCTCTGGAAGAGCTCGGCTTCGGCGCCTCATCTCCCCAGCTCGAGTGAGGAAGCGAGCCTTATTCTCCCTCATGCGGGTGCCCTTGGTCCATCATGTGGAGTACGTGTGTTCAGGCGCCGTCATCCAGAAGGCCACGCCGTAGTGCTCAGCGTGCCATGCGGCTCTGTTTGATCATGCCCAGTGGGGTGGTGGCGCGGCAGTCCACCTTGGCCGTGAGTTACGCCGAGTCCTTCTTCTTGCAGGGCGGTGGCGGGGCAACCCGCCTGCAGAATGCGATCTTCGAACGCTTCGCCCGGTGTTGGGGTAGCTTTGCAGCCATGCGAACACGTACGGAGCCCCGTGCGGGCCGCCCCAGGCCTGAGATGGAAGCTGGGTGCGAAGGGTGAGCCCCGAGGCGGAAGCCAGGAGCTCTGCCACTCGCTCCAGGCCTGACACATCGCTGCCGCTCTCCGGCCTGCTGCACTTGCAGCAGCTCGAACCCCTTGTGGCCAGCGGCCCTCGAGTTCGCCCACTCCCAGCTCCGGCGGCATGATTGGAGCCCTTGCTTCCGACCGGCGCCGCCCTGGCGTGAGAGCCGTCGAAGCTTTGTCTGCGTCGCCGCGCCAGCAGCGCCTCGCGGACCCGCGAGCTGCACAGTGCACGGGTCGCCCGAGGCGGCGGCTCTGCGAGAGTGGGCCATGCCGCCCAAGGATCTGGGTTACTGCTGGTCGCGGACATGGTGATGGCGATCTGACGGAACACGTGGCGGCAGAAGGTGGATTCGGCGCACCCTACTCGGGCGCGCTAAATGTCGGGTTCGGTTCCGGAGACCCTTGAGGTTCGAACAACTTTGGGGTGCGCGGAGATCCAACCCTCCACCGTCTCGCTCCTCGGCGAATCTCTGGGACCTAAAACTACTAAACGGAACAGCACAAGAGACACAAGATTTATACTGGTTCAGGCCATCGTTGTGGTGTAATACCCTACTCCAGTGTGTGGTGTGGTGGATTGCCTCTTGGGCTGATGAGGAACAATACAAGGAAGAACAGCCTCGCGAGGGTCTGTTCTTGGCGGGTGCGATGAACTGCTAGGTGGTGTCCAGTCGCTCTAGCTACTGGTTCCTTGATGAGGATTCGGATCTCGGATCTCCGATCCCCCTGCCCTGGGGTGGCTAGTTCTATTTATAGGCGAAGGCCCTAGGCCTCTTCCCAAATATTGAGCGGGAAGGGCGCCAACAATTGGCCATTTGAAGGGAACAGCGGAGTGCACTTATCGACTAAAGTTGGTCTTCGCTGCCAAAGGCTCTGGTGATAGACGCTGCTTGGGCTCCACGATGACTCCTTCCAGCCGTTGGGCTGGTCTTGGTCTTGTTGCACGAAATGGATGCCTTTGCTTGATGCTCTCGCATGCGCTTGCTCCCTTTGCACCAAGAGGAAAGGAGGACACTGCTGCTGGCTTGGCGCATTGGCGCCCTTGGTAAATCATGGCTTGCGTCATGGGCACCTCGCGAGGTACCCTGCCTTGAACTCTCCACCTCCTCATGAGCCAGCTGCGAGGCCGTGCACGAGAAGCTCCTTGTCGTCCGCCCGTGAGGCTTGGCCCCTCGCGAGGGTCTTGAGCTTGCGTTGATGAAGATGGGCTGTCCTGGGCCTCCTTTGAGCCACGCCGCAGGCCGCAGGCAGGCAAGTCTAGGGACCCCCGTTCCCAGAACGCCGACAAACACCCTACTCCAGTGTGTGGTGAGGTGGATTGCCTCTTGGGCTGATGAAGAACAATACAAGGAAGAACAGCCTCGCGAGGGTCTGTTCTTGGCCGATGTGATGAACTGCTAGGGGGAGTTCGGTCTCTCTCGGTCTCTCTCTCTCTCTCTCTGGATTCAAGATGCCTCTAGCTCTATTCCAGACTCCGGATCCCCCTACCCTGTGGGTGGCTAGTCCTATTTATAGGCGGAGGCCCTGGGCCTCTTCCCAAATATTGAGCGGGAAGGGCGCCAACAATCGGCCATTTTGAAGGGGAACATCTAGTACACTAATCCTGACTAAAGTTGGTCCTTGCCTGTCAAAGGCTCTGGCTCCATGATGACCTCCTTCCTGCCGTTGCGATGGTCTTGGTCTTGCTACACCGAAACGGATGCCTTTGCTTGATGCTCTCGCTTGCGCTTGCCTCCTTTGTACCAAAGAGGAAATGAGGACACTGCGCGGGCTGGCGCCCGCCTGGCGCCCTTGGTCATCATGGCTTGCGTCATGGGCACCTCGTGAGGTACCCCGCCTTGATCCCTCCGCCTCCTCGCGAGCCAGCCTGAGGAAGCCGTGCCTGATGAAGCTTCCTGTCGTCCGCCCTACGAGTGTCTTGAGCTTGTGCTGATGAAGATGGGCCGTACTGGGCCACCCCTTGAGCCACGCCAGGCGCAAGTGCAGGCAAGTCTGGGTACCTGCCCCTGCACGCCGACATCTAGGCCCATTTTTCGCCACTGTATCCCGATAAAGCAGGTTCAGGTTGCCGTCATCCATAAGGACTCTAGTGAGGTGAAATCCATCAATGATTTGGTCTAGAACCATCGCGGCAAATCCGCCATGGCGGATGCTAGTGGGGTGGTCCCTTTGATCAAAATTGACCGGCAGGAGGACCAATGGTTGAACTTTGGGGCGATTTAGCTCCAACGCATATATGTCCTCGAAAGTGCGCTTCAGCTCTCTTTTTGGGTGTATGTGGGTTAAGATATCATGTACACACCATCCGCACTTCAGGTGGGAAGCCCTTCATCCCCTATTGATCGGCGGCCGGGGCTCCTCCTCGTCATCGCTATGCAGCCCCATGTCTCTATTTTGACATCTAATTTGCCTGCTCGCTGAACACCCAACAATCCCTGTTGGTGATGATTGGCTGTAGTTTGAAGTCATGTGTATCCATGCGAGCGATCGAGTATTAAGTAGTCCAAATGGACAGGCCCGGAGTATTTCTTTTCAAATGGCTTTTCTTGACGACCGTTTAGAGTCCTCTGAATCCGGCATTAGCTACGTATCCTCAAAGATTATACTTACGTGTCGGCGCTTGTCATATTCTTGACCAGCGACCTAACATTGCTGTCCTTGGTATCCGATTACCAGTGGCTCTTGGTCACATTATTACTACTGAGCTAGCCAGCTGTCTCTCTCCAGCATAAGCGGGTCATGAGTGTTGTGAGGGCTGCCATGGATTTCAGCTTTCACCTGTCCCTAGGTGCCGAGAAAGCCACTCGTCCACCGGTTGTTATGTTTGAAGGCTGCGTGGCCATGGCCCGGGACAATGATTATTTTATTTTTCTTGGTTAGAACCGTGTCAGAATTGTCCGGCCGATTCTCTACATGCTGAATTATGTGGCTTAGGTCATCGGCGCCTCGGTGGTCGCATTACAGGTGCCCCGTAAATTGTCGAGGAATGCGGCCCGTGTCTTCCCAACAACCAATTGATTCTGCTGCAAGCTGTTAAGCCAATGCCGAGCTGGTCCTTTAAGCTTGAGGGAGGTATTTGATGGCGTGGTAGATCATCAACAAGGGCCATGATATGAAGGAGATAACTCGATCCATACCGCAGGATTTGTTGTGCCATCGTATGATTCGGCTGTATACGTTTGAAACCCCGGGATTTGATGATCCATTAATTCATCGGTGAAGCATAGGGTGTGTGGCGCCTGCATCGGGCTATATCACCACGAGCTGCCTTGGTCTCATTATAAAGAGGTTGAATACCAAGAGCCCTCCCCGTGGTCGATTGGGACCTTCGATAGAGGAGGCGCGCTAACGGGCACGGTTGGTTACCCACGCACGGTATTGATGAGAATCCGAATAAGGGGCATGATCTACGCTTTGATAAGACGCGCTAAGGAAAACCGCTAAACGCTGAGGTGGGACAGAAAAACGATTCAATAAAGGCCTGGCCGTGGTGTGATGTCATGCGGAATACAACAGATCTGTGCAAAAATTATTCTCTCTACGGTGGTATGTGGAACTTGTTTGCGTGAGCCGACACTATCCTTGTGTTCAAAACCTTCTATGAAGTATCTGGAGGAGGAACCCTTTGCAATGCCGAAGATAATATGCACGGACTGGCTGTCATTGAAGCCTGTTCAGGCTACTAAGGAGTCTTGATTAGGGGTGTCCGGATAGCCGAACTCACTGCTAATGACTCGACTATGAAGATACAAGATTGAAGACTTCCCCGTGTCCGGATGGGACTTTCCTTGGTGTGGAAGGCTTGCATACGGATATGTAGATCTCCTACCATTGTAACCGACTGGTAACCCTAACCCTATTCGTGTCTATATAAACCGAAGGGTTTTAGTCCGTGAGGACTAACAACAATCATACCATAGGCTAGCTTCTAGGTTTAGCCTCTCCTCGATCTGGTAGATCTACTCTTGTACTACCCATATCATCAATATTAATCAAGCAGGAGTAGGGTATTACTCCATCGAGGGCCCGAACCTTGTAAAAACATCGTGTCCCTTGTCTCCGTTACCATCCGCTAGACGCACAGCTGGGACCCCTACCCAAGACCCCGCTGACCCCTACCCCCTACTCAAAGGCCGCCGATCCCTCCGCCTCGCGAGCCAGCCCGAGGAGGTCGCGCTGTAAAGTTTCCGTCGTCCTCATGAGGCTTGCCTCGCGAGGGTCTTGAGCTTGTGCCGATGAAGATGGGTCGATTAGGCCACCCCTTGAGCCACGCCGCAGGGCAGCAGTGCAAGTCCGGTACCCTGCCCTGTAACGCCGATGCTGCTCCCCGGCCCAAGGCGCTCGACTTGGCTTAGCAGAGAAGCGGCGGGGCAGCATTTAGCGCCACGGTTCTAACAGCTCGCTGCCTTGGGCGCCAGATGGCGGTTGATTGACGTGGGCGCTTTAGCAACTGCTGAATCGGCAAAAGTGCGGCACCCGCTCAGGCTTTGCCTCCTTGCCTCCAGCCATTGCCAGATCCCCTTTCTTGCGCCTGATCCCTAGCAGGACATGGCGCTGCACTTCGCCGAGCTTGTACTCACCGCCTTTGACTCACCGAACGCGTCGGAGAAGGGTCTTTTCGGGCGCCGCCGGATGGTGGCGGCGCGCAACGACGGGCAGCGGTGCTCGTGGCTGGCTCCGCCTTCCCGAGGGCCAAGGAAGCACGCCCCATCCACTCTTCGTGAGCGCCATTGCTTCCGGCCCGTGCCTCCTTTTCCGAGTTCTTCTTTTCGCCCTCCGCCATTACTAATCGCAAGCTCGCTCCACCCCAACTCTGTTTTTCTTTCCCGCATCTTCGCCACTATTGTGAGTCTCATGTCGGGTGCATCCCGGCTTGTCAGCTACTCATTCTACCTCCCGACCTCGGGCCCATCTTCCTGCGCGAGCTTGTCGCAGATGGCAGCTCCAACGCCATCTCGATGCCCGGAAGAGGATTGAGGGTTAGAGCAAGTGGGTCATGGTAGACGCGGCGATCCATCCTCGATCGATTCTGCCCACGGAGCAGCCCATTTACCTCCGACGATTGGTCTCGCATGGAACTCGTGGATCCTCGCAAGCCGGCGCCGAGAAGATGAACGCGACCGTGGCCGGGCAACATGGCGACGGGCGGCCGACCGGGCCGCCTCCCGAGGGAGTTCCCGAGCACAGTGTGGCCCCGCCGCCATTACTCGCTTCACTGTGGAGGCCCTGCCCGAGCCGCAGCCTTGGCCGACGACGATCTGGCCGCGGTCCTCCAATCTTTGGTCGGGAGACGTGAGGCTGGGAGGGCGCCTGCACTGCTCCTTCGAGATGATTGGGAGCAAAGTGGGAATCCATGCCTTTCAGGGACGGGCCTGCGCTCATGGAGGTTCCCGAGGACTGCCGCCCTAGCGACGGTGAACGGGTCCTCCGCGATTTAGCGCAGAGGAGGAAGAAGAGGAGCGGGAAGAGGGGCCTGACTCCGAGGCGACCGACGGGAGTCGAGAGCGCCTCCCTGCAAGCAGTCCCGCCTCCGCCTCTTGCCGAGCGACGGCGAGGATGGCATGGCGAGCTGGGTGGCGAGAGCTGCCCCGATCTCAAGAAGGACATGACTGCTGGTCCCATGTGGGTCTGCCTCGGCCGAGGCGATCCGCAGACGTGCTCTCCTTCCTCCTCTTGAGGCTGATCCCTCAGCTGGCTCTCGGCTTCAAGTATGGCCGAGGTTGCGGGCGGAGGTCATTCCCACTCGAACCGGGGGCGTTGTATTCATCTCTCACTTCCTGCGAGGGCTGAGCCTTGCTCTAGATCCCTTCGTTAGGGGCTCACATTCTATTACGGGCTGGATTTCCATGACCTGGCCCGGATTCCATCCTTCACATCTAAATGCGTTCGTAAATGCGTGTGTGAAGCCTTCCTCCGCATTACCCACAGTTCGGCCTGGCTCAAAACTTTCAATGTGGCCTTGAGATGATTGAGGCGACACCGCCATGAGTCTTGGAGTGTAAGTAATAAGCAAAGGCACCGATGTTCCATGGCCCAAGGGTTCCTTCCACGAGGTGTCGATTTATAGCAGGGTGGTTGGTTTTATATCACAGCTCGGGGTGGGTGGCCGCCCTGCCTTTCGCTCGGGCCCCCACAGCCCAGCGTCATGGATCAATAAGGGGCTGGGTGGGGGCCGATAAATGATGTCTGCCGATATTGCAAAATCGCATCCGAGATCTCCTCGATAGAGATGTCGGCCTCGTCCGCAGTAATGCAAGTCATGCTGGTTAAACCGGGTCCTGCCTTGCAAGCGTCGACCGCTCCAAATGTGGGAGTTCAACCCGAAGGACCGCGAGCTATCCAGCACTTCTTTGGCATGGCGCTCGAAGAGATGTACAAATTGTTCTTGAGACCACAAATAAGGTGTCCGGACCTCCCGAGGATCTTGTGTCGGCTGCAATCGCCCGAATGCAAGTAAGTAATCCGTGGCGAATACACTGCCTTTTATTTATCACAACATCATTACGAAAAGTCGGCTCCTTGACAAGGATTGGGTAACAAAAGGCGAAGATGTTCGGTGTTGGCTCCCCTTCGAAGGCTCGGCAGATCGATCTTGGCGAGAATGCTCGAGCCGGTGCCTTATCGGGCGCCCTCAAGGGAAGACAAAGGGGGGAATAAAGATGCTGAAAGCGGGCCTCACTCATTATTCATCCAAACCGGAGGAATTAGCGCCTTCGCGAAGGTGGATAACCGGGGAGGAGAATCTGAAATTCCCTCTCCCCAAGGAAGGAAGAGGACCACCTCTGATGACCCAGAAACAAAGGTTTCCAAACAGGGGAATAAATCTTCGCTAGAGGGTCCTGCCTCGGAGGGTACCCTTGCTGCACAGTGTCTGCAAGGGGATCAGCCCTCCACCAAGGTGTAAGTAAAAAAGGTACTTAATAGTAAAAATATCCTGCTTTACATCTGAGGACAATAACTGAAGCATTTATCTTGTAGTTCGGATCGTGGCCCTTCTCGACAGAGTTCGTCTTTCGGGGATCTTCTTCCGGAGATGATGGAGAGCGGAACACCTCCCCAAGCCACCCCGCCTCATGAGGCGGGCGATGCTGAAGTGTCATCGCGAAGGGTTTCTCCTGATCTGCCAAGGCCAGAGGTTAATCCCTCGGCCACCCGAAGTCCTCAGTATTCGGCTCCTAAGGAGAGTAACAGAAAGAGTCCAGAACCGTCCGGTGTGAGATTGGACGCAATGAAGGATCTTCTGGAGCAAGCGGCTATATCAGAAGCGCATCATACGCTAATGGGTACGGTGATTCAGAGGATTTCATCCACCGAAAGCGGGTTGCATGAATCTTTTATGAGTCTGCTGAAAGGCTTTGAGGTACGTGAAATAGTGTATGTTTTTTACGGTACCGCACATGTTAGCTGTGCCCTATGCAGATAGTAGCCCCTGAGACTCTGGTTGCCGTCGAGAACGGCGGCAAGCGAAGATCATAGTCTAGGTGGTAATGATCAGGCCGCCGTCATGTGCGGTGGCTGAAGGTCGTGGCTAAGCCGGACTGGTGAAGTTACCGAGTTGAGGCGGCAACTTGATGCGGCGAGATGCGACATCGTGCTTGTCAACAAAGCGGCTCGACGAGCACAAGGTATGTGATTTCTCCGATGATAAACACATAGTAAGAGGAGCATGATGCTAGTATCTTTAATATGTTTGTGACTGTAGATGGAGCTGCCACCGTGGTGACCCTTGGTGGAACTTGCCCTAGCAAGGAACAAGCCAGAGTAGTGATGCAACCGCTCTGAAGGTCAAAAGCTAAAACCGAACAGGCTGCGCATTATAAAACAAGGAAAAAATGGCCAAGATGGCGTTGAGTTGAAAGATCGCAGCGATCGTTGCCATCTTCTTGAAAAAGAAAGCTGGCGGCTGCGGACCTGGAGAAGGTCATGGTAGCAGCCAAAGGAAGCCGGCTCGAAAATCGGGCGGCGAAGGAAGGAGCTGCTCGTCAATTTGGAGATCTCAGCGGCTGTGAAGCCCTTTTTGTTGTTCGCGAACGAGATTCGGAGATCGAAATATGCCCCTCTTGATCAACTATGGAGTTCTGCGGCGCATCGTGGATTTGGCAGCGATTGCTCTTGCCGATGCGGACGAGTACTTCAGGATCAAAAATATCGTGAAGTGGAAAAGCTATTACAGTCACAGTTCGGCCCGGTCGATCGTGCGCTGCAATTGAATGAAGCGAATGGCGAGTGGGCGAGCTCCATAAGTTATCGGGCTTGCCATGAGGTCTGTTGTGGATCATCATGGCGGAAGGGCCAAGGGCGAATAGTTATTTAGTTTAGTGCAGCAGTTCCTTGGTGTTGTGCCGCACATCGACACTATGAAGTGGTCGGCGTGCGTGCATAGAGTCTTGTGGATGGGACTTGCCCGTGTCAAGACATACTGGGCGGAGATGGAGGCCACCGCTATTGCAACCCAGAGTGCGGCCGTGGGCCGAGTATCTGCCGAGCACTAATTTGAAGAAGTCCTTGAAGGCGCTCGTTCAATAGAGGCTCAGTGCTCGAAGAATTTTATCTTCTATTGACATGTATTCCCATTGTAAAAACAATGTTTTATTGAATTATAAAGGCTGTGTTTATACTTTTGCCTGAAAGTATTATGATGCCTCCTGTGCGGCCATTTATGTATATATGTATATAACCTGAAAGTTTACGTTAAATAAACACATTTACGCATATAATGTGGGGTGTTACATAAAAAACGTGATTCTCACATCCCTAGTTCTGGTATGCTCTGTGCTAGCTAGTCATGTGTTGCATCATGTTTAAATTGCTTTTAAAATTGAAATGGGGATTGATCGAAACCCTAGCACAAATGAATCCAACTAGGTTCAAATAAAAATGATTTTCAATGAACCCAAAATGCCTTTGAAAAAGTTCATCATTTTGAATTGTCTAGAACCTTTGCCGGAAGTGATGAACATATTTCTAGGTCATTCCTGGATTATTGAATTAATCCGTAAATATTTGCATTACGACATTAAGATACTATAAATATTTTTACATGGCCAAATAATTCTGAAAGTACTTGAGGGCTGTTGGAAATAATTTCACAAGTGCCCACAATTATTTTCATCATTTTGTCAAATGGTTTAGTATTTTTACTAAATCAAAACATACAAAGAAAATAAAAAGAAAAATGACGAGAGAGGTTTTACACAGCTCTGGCTTTGGCAGCAGCCCAGCCCAGCATGTGCGATCGTCGTTATCCTCACGCCCGGATCGGACGAGGCGTGCCCAGCCAGCGTGCGCCCAGCGCCACACGAGCTCCTCCTGTGCACTGCGTCCCGCCGCCTGGATACCTCCAGCGCGCCACACAGCCTCCCGACTGCCTCACTCTCTCTCGAGCTCTTTCCCTCCTCTGCTCTCTCCCCTCTCATGCCGGCGCAGCCATCGCCACAAGCCCGTTCTTGCAGCCACACCACCGCCTCACCTCCCAGCGCATCCCAAAGCCGCCTCGACCCCTCCCTCCCCTCACAGCGCCAAGAGATGCACGGGAGCCCTGCGATGGCGCCCTGCGCCATCGTCTTCTTCCTCGGGGCGCGGAGATCGGCCGCCCGTTCGCCCCACGGACCGCCCTCGAGCCCACTTACCGTCCCTGTGTTTTCTCTGTGAGCCCCCGCATCTTTTCCCCCTCCTCCCCTGCTCACGACCGTGCGGTAGCTGCCGTATCTATGGGCTCCGAGGCTCGCCGCCGCCATACCTCATCGCCGCCCTGGGCTGAGCTCGAACCGCTCACGGTCGTGCACCTAAACATGCTCCTGGTGCCTCCGGGGAGGCCAAAGCAACCACCGGATGGCCCCTAGCTCTCGTAGCCCGTGCCGCATCGCCCGTACTCCGGCCGCCGCCCGGCTCGCCCGCCACTTGCAGCTACCGCCACCCAGCACCTCTTGCCTGCCACCATGATGCGCCCGCTGCGTGCGTTCGAATGCAACAGACCGCGGCCAAAATGATGCCATGTGGCTCATTTCTGAGCCCCTCCATACGCTTTGTCGCGTGGCGTCAAGCGCCGCGAGTTTGACCCATTGTTGTTGACCCCGGGTGGACCCGGTTTGACCCTACGGATCGCGGCGTGGGCCCCCGGGCCACTAACTAAACTAGGTTAGTATTGGTTTGCGCTAACTAAACTTAGTTAGTTTAATTGACACTAACAGGACAGGACCCACAGGTCGGGGTTGACTGGACCGTCTCGATTGACCATGATGTCACATTGGCCTTGGTGATCGCGATAAATCCTTTTACGGATTTATTGTTATATAGGAAATTCCAGAAAATGTTGCAAACTTCAAAAATTCATAGTAATTCAACCGTAACTCCAAATCAAACAAATTATATATGAAAAATTATCAGAAAAATCCAAAGAATCTGATTATGGCATTTTCATGCATGTTTGTGCAACCTAAAGCTACTTTATATGACAATTTGAATTAATGGCATTTGAAATGCCTTATGTGGAGTTTGAATTTGAATCTAGTATTCAAACCAACTCCATTTAAATCGTCCCTAGCCGCATTAGCTCAACTCATAGCATATTGCCATGTCATGACCATGCATCATATTGTTGCATTGTATTGATTGTGTTCTTTCTCTGTTGTCGGTGTTTGTCCCCTCTCAGTAGACGATGTACCGACGATGAGTTCAATGACACCGATGAAGAACTATACTATCTTCAGAAGTGCCAGGCAAGCAAAACCCCCTTGTTCATTCCGATACAATCCCACTCTCTCGCTCCTGCTCTCCTTTACTGCATTAGGAAAACAACGATTCATCTGTTACTTGCTGCGGTAGTTGAACCCCTTTCCTCTGCATGACCTGTCATTGCCACAGTAAATAGATGAAACCCACTAGCATGAGTAAGAGTTGTTTGATCCCTGATGTGCCTACTCATTCATGCTTGTTCGTCATGCCTGCTACTGCTTAGAGTTGAGACGGGTCTGATTCATCGGGGATGAATCGGAGGTGTGTGAACATGTCCTACTGTGTGTGAGCTAAGTGTGTGAACACGATTTGGTAAAGGTAGCGGTGAGAGGCCATGTAGGAGTACATGGTGGGTTGTCTCATTTCAGCCGTCCTCAGGAACTGAGTTCTGTGTTTGTGATCCATGAAACAGTTGATACCACACATTGGGCTCCGGGTGCTCCAAGCTCTCTGGACTTATTAACCAACCTGATCCCTGTCCAGGAGTTGCAACTAGTTTCTGGTGTTTGTAGGTAGTGTTAGTAGTCTACCAAGTGGCACCCGTACATGCAGTGGGCTTGGGACAGACTAAACCTGATGTACGGTGTACCAAGAGGCACCGGATGGTGGGCTTGGGAACCTGCTCACATCGTTTGGGGCGTCTGTGACACCCGGCGGATCTCCTGCGGATGGAACCGAATAGGTGATAAACCTGGAAGAGAGACTTGTGTGGTTAGTCAGGTCGTGGCCGACTCCCTCACTAGGCTTCGCTTGAAGGTTGCCGAGATACGATGTGTACATGGTGGTAAGTGGCGAGGCGTGTGTGAAGAAGTACACTTTGCTGCGGGGTTAACATCATCTATTGAATAGCCGTCTCATGATAAGGACTTGGGTTGCTGTCAGGTTCATAGACAAGTGAAAGTGGATACTCTAAAATCGCAAGATAAGCGTGAGTGCTACGGATGGCGTCTCGTAGGGAGGCAGGAGCAGATCCATAGTGGTGTATTGATATGGTGAATATGTGGACTCGTGTGCGCCACCTCAAAGAGTTACTTGTCGTGAGTTCAGGATAGCCTTGAGTCAAAGCTAGCTTGCTGCGGTCAAACTCCACCCCCTTTATTGATCTTGATGCATATGTGTAGATAGTTACGATGTAAGTCTTCTTTGGGTACATTTGTACTCACGTTTGCTTAATTTATGTTTTTGCGGAGACTTGATCTCACTAGTATTTCTGTTTGGACTTGACGTTTAGTTTGATACCTCAGCTACGATCTTGTGCCCTCGGCGGATCAGTAGATAGTCGGGCTTCTCAGCCTTTTCATTTGTAGATGTACGTACTCGGACATGTTAAGCTTCGCATGTGTTTTGACTTGTATGCTCTGAATGTTGGGTCGAGGAGACCCATGTTTGTAATATCTCGCTCCTCGGGCCTATTGAATAAATACTTTGAGTCGTAGAGTCTTATTGTGATGCCATGTTGTATTTGCACATATTGAGCATATTGTGTGTATGATTGAAATGCTTGGTATGTGTGGGATCCGACAACCTAGTTGTTTATCCTTGGTAGCCTCTCTTATGGGGAAATGTAGTCTTGTGCTTCCATGAGCCATAGTAGTCCTTCTGACCGGTTCAGCGAGTCCTGCTAGCCAGCCTCTGCTCCGGAACACTTGTGAGGCGGTATGTGATTCACTTCGTTCCTATATCATCCCTTGAAATGTCACATGGTGAAATCTGAGTCTGCGTAGCCTGCTACAGCCGGTTCCTTTGAGTCTGTTAGCCCGATGCTACAGCCGGATTCGCACGCAGCTTTGCGACCGACATGCCGATATTGATTCATGTACCTGTCCCGTAAGTTAGTGCCACTTTGGGTTCACGACTAGTCATGTCGGCCGGGTTCTCTGTCATATGGATGCTAGCGAGACTATCATATCGTGAGCCAAAAGGCAAAGCGATCCGGGCCATGGTGGCGACACCATGGGAATACCATGCGTGAGGCCGCATAAAGTGATATGGTGTTACTGGCTAGATCGGTGTGATTTAGAATCGGGGTCTGACAGCTTTGGTATCGAGCTTTGTTGCTGTGGGATTACCAAGCCATCTTGGTGAAGTTGAGTCTAGATTTTTTTAGTTATATAAGGGAATTGATTGTGGAAGGGAACGTAAGGCTCTTTTTACTCCTTTACCTTATTCCCTTCTGATCTGAGTCAACCTCTTCTCTTCTACGGGGATTAGGAACTAGGCTTCTCATCATTCCATCAGGATCACGTGTTACTAATCCGTAGACTCTTAGGATTGTTGGTGTCAAGCCTCAGTTCAGTTTCTATTACTTCCGTATGTTCATAGCTAGCCTCAGAACTTTGATATTGTGATATTAAGTGGTTATGCCACCATTTTGTAGGATGTCTCAAATCATTTTGAGCATTTACAGCCGTTATGCTGTCCGAGTCATCCCAGGTTTCTAAATAGTCTGATGCATTTGCAAGTCCCTTCTTCCCGTTTCCGATGTCCTTTTGGGCCAAACCTAGCACACTAATCGGTGAGTTGAGGTACTCTATTGCCTCGACATATATGTTGGAGTTGTTATTATGACACTAGGGTATCCTAGAGTTAGTAATCTAGCCATGTTTAGTGTTCCCAGTGTGATGATTCTGGCCACAATTCTCGAAAGCATCTCGTGATGTTATTTAGTTAGTAGGCATTCTACTCCTGGGTTTCTGAACCCGAGATTCATGCTACTTACCTCATGTTGATAGTGTTTGCTAGTTCCTTTAGGATATTAGTAACTTTGCGATAGTCCTCGAGGTCCATGGTATTTCCTTCTTCAAAATACCATGAACTAGTTATGGCAGAAGTTCCTCTTTGAACCTAAAGATCGCAACCAGAGTGCTCTTGATGAGTCCTCCATTCATAGTTGTGAATCTGCCGGTCCTTCCTCTTGACATGGGTTATCCAGGAAGAAATATGTTGAACTTGTTGACATACTAACCTGTCATCCACAACTCAGAAATATATATGTCCCTTTGAGTTGTCTCTCTTTAGTTAATATTACGACCTCTGTCTATCAATTGATAGCGAGGACTAGTTGTGCATTCGTGTTATCGATGCCTATTATTCTTAATGATGCATCAAGCCATTCTATTTCGAGAATGACTAGGAGAAACAAACTCGATTACCTCATCCATATCGAGATTGGGTCAAAGTAGTTGTGTATTCTGCGGATCAAATGCCAATCCAGCTTTTGTTCTGTTCTACCTATAGTATTACCCCCTTTTGTCGGATTTGGGTTCACGCAGACCCTTGAGGTTGAACCTTTGGGTGCATGAGAAATCTAGCCCTCTACCTACGCACCCGCGCCGCTAGGATCTAAACTATGAAAGGAACAGCACAAGAGACGCAAGGTTTATACTAGTTCGGGCCACCGTTGTGGTGTAATACCCTACTCTAGTTTGTGGTGTGGTGGATTGCCTCTTGGGATAATGGTGATGAACAATACAAGGAAGAACATCCTAGCGAGGGCTCTGTTCTTGGCCGGGGCAATGAACTGCTTGGAGGAGTTCAGTCCCTCTCTCTCTCTGCTGATTCCAGATCTCCGATCCCTCTACCCTGTGGCTGGCTAGTCCTATTTATAGGCAAAGGCCCTGGGCCTCTTCCCAAATATTGAGGGGAAAGGCGCCAACAATTGGCCATTTTGAAGGGGAACATCTGGTACACTTATCTGACTAAAGTTGGTCCTCGCTTTGTCAAAGGCTCACGGTGGTGGTGTCGGCTTGGGCTCCACAATGACTTCCTTCCTACCGTTGGACTGGTCTTGGTCTTGTTGCACGAAATGGACACCTTTGCTTGATGCTCTCTCCTCGCTTGCTCCCTTTGCACCAAAGAGGAAAGGAGGACCTGCTGGCTGGCGCCTTAGTGCGTCATGGCTTGCGTCATGGGCACCTCGTGAGGTACCCGCCTGATCTCCGCCTCCTCGCGAGCCAGCCTGATGAGGCCGTGCCTGAGGAAGCTCCCTGTCGTCCGCCCTGGCGAGGGTCTTGAGCTTGTGTTGGTGAAGATGGGCCATGTCGGGCCCCCCTTTGAGCCACGCCATGAGGCTTGGCGAGCAAGTCAGGGACCCCGTTCCCGAAGCGCCGTGACAGCCCCCGCGCCCAAGGCGCGCCCGGACTTGGCCAAGCAGAGAGGCGAAGGGGCAAGTGTGAAGCGCTGCGGGCCCTAACAGCCTGCGGCCTTGGGCGCCGCGTGGCGGTTGATTGGACGTGGGCACCTCAGCAACCGCGCGAGTCGATAAAGGAGCGGCGTTTGCCTAGGCTTTGCTTCCCTTGCTTTCTCTGGTTACTGCTCAGATGCCCTTTCTTGCGCCTCTCCTTCCTGCCACCGAAATCTTCAGATCCACTTCGACTGCACACCCTAGCAAGGCATGGCGCCTCGCCATACCCCGGCCGGAGCTTGGTATGCGCCTGCCCTGGACTCGCCGAATGTGTCGGAGGCGAGCCTTGCAGAGTCGCCCGGATAAGCGGGCTTGAGGGCATCGGCAGGCGAAAGGTGATCAAGGCGGCTCCGCCCTCCACGAGGCCAAGGGAGCCTTCTATCCGCTCTTTGTAAGTGCCATTGTTGCCGGTCTGATGCCTCCCTTTTCCGAGTTCTTCTTCTCCGTCCTCCGCCATTACAAGCTACAAGGTCTGCACCTCCACCCCAACTCTGTTCTCTTCCTGGCGATCTTCACCTACTATTGTGAGGTTCACATCGGGGTGCAGCCCTCAGTGGCCCTGCTGCGCCACTATTTCTCCCTCCATACCTCTCGTGGTTCCTTCTCTTCTTGTGCGAGCTTCGTCGCATACGGTAGCTCCATCACCATTTCGAACCCCGGGAAGAGGATTGAGGGCTTCAGGAGCAAGTGGGTCTTGGTAGATGTTGGGCGCATCCACCGTTGGCTAATCTTACCCATAGAGCACCCCATACACTTAGACAACTGGTCTCGAGTGGAGCTCGTGGATCCCCGCGCGAGGCCGGTGTTGGAGAGGATGGACATGGATCTGAGGCCGGCCAGCATGGCGGCGGAGAAGCTGACCCACGCGTCGCTGCTGAGGGAATTCCTGGAGCACCAGCTGGCTCCGCTTCGTCAGTTCCCACTTCCGATGTGGAGGCCCCACCCAAGCCCTGCGGTCTTGGCCGACGAAGACCTGGCTGCGGTTCTCCAATCTTTGGTTGGGGCGATGTGGCGAGGTTGGAGGCGCTCCTCGCCCTGTTCCTCTGCTTATTTGGGAGGCAGGTAGTGCAGTCCATGCCCGTCTTCAGCAGGGGCGGGCCGTGCCCTGAGGCTCCCGAGGAACGGTGGATGTGTCCTCCGCGACTCAGCGAGGAGAAGGGAGAAAGCGGCGGGAAGGAGGCTCGACTCGAGGCGGTGACGGAGAGTCAAGGCTCCCTCCCACGGCGCAAGTCCAGCGTTTGCCGCCTCTCACCGGCGGCAGCGGCAGCGAGGATGATGACGAGCGGGGCAGCGGAAGCTTGCCCCCGATCCCGAGGAAGGACAGGACCGGGCTGGTCCCCGCGGGTCTGCCCCGGCATCGAGGCGATCCGCAGGCGCGCCTCCTTCTCCCGAGCTCCTTGAGGCTGATCCTTGTAGCCGGCTCTCGGGCTTCAAGTATGGCCGGAGGTTGCTCGAGCTCACGAGAGACGACCAGTAAGTGCTCGATTCCTGTCTTATTTCTTGTTTTTTCTTTGAGGCTTGACGTCCGTATTTCTTGGCTAGGCTGGCGCCCGCGGCAAAGAAGCCGAGGGGATCTCCTGAGGTTCCGTATGGGGCAGCGCCTCCGCCCGTGAAACAAGGTGACCGTGATGCACGGGCCTCTCCTGCCCGGTCATCCTCGCGAGGCCTGGTGGAGCCGGCTGGGGCGAGCTCAGCCCCCATGGACCAAGCGACTCCTGAGGTATCCCTGCCTGATGCCACCGCCACAGCTGTTGGGGCGCAGCAGGTCCCGCCTCAGGACACCGTGGTCACACTGCCGTCCTCTCCTCCTACTCCACCAACTGCTGTCTCTCCGACTCCTCCTACCGTTCTAGATCGTGCTGCTGCCGAACTGGACCGACTGCGGCAGGATCTTTTAGGCGCCGACCCTCGTCTGGTGGATGGGCACCTGGAGCAGGCTTCTGGCTGGATTCGCTCCGACTCTTCAATCCGGGCGGCACTGGTCCAGGCCTTGACGGCTTGCGACAAGGAGAAGCAAGTTGTCCTTGGGGCGAAAGCTGCTCGCGACGCTGCCTTGGGGGAGGTAGCCGAGTCCAGGAGTCCTTTGCAAAGTGCTGGAGAGTGAGCTGCGAGAACTGCAGGACCAGCTCGCCAGGAGGCCCGCCTTCACCAAGAGCAGGAGGAAGGCATGAAAGCTCATGGTGGCCGTCAAGGATCAGGGCGTAAGCTTAAGAAGCACCGTTGCGCCTAGGCGTGCTGGAGCAAGTTGGAGGCGAGGAAGGTCGAGGCTGGGACGGCAACCGCAGGTCCTTGCCGAGGATCGCGGTGCCTTCAAAGATATGGAGGTGAAGGCTCGCACTTCTTGCCGAGGGAGCTTTATGATAACGGCTGGAGAGCTCGCTGGCGGTATGAGAAGGCAACCCAGCCAAGCTGCTTCCCTTCCTGGTTCGTGCTCTTGAAGATGTAAGCCCTTGGCCTTGGCCCTCTGGTGAGGCAGGCGCGCGGTCTAGTCTTCTGCTGGTGATCGGGTCCTCACCCGTCTACCTTCATGATCCCAACGTCGACCTCGACTGACTGCTTTGGAGCCAGCGAGCGGCGAGCTTGCAGCTGCCATTTGTTGAGGCCATGAAGGGTCGTCTGGAGGCTCTTTGAGGGAAGTTCTGGGGCTTGACACCAAGGCTGAAGCGAAGCGCCAACCACTGAGGGCTCCACAAGGCGAACCCGCTCCGGGCAGCTCCACCGCCGACAAGTGACTCCATTGTGTCTCCTGTTCTGCTTTTAATTCCTGCACATGTATCATGCCTCGGGGAGGCCTTTAAACTTGCATTTGGTGTTGTGATAACAGTTATGGACTGTAACATTTGCTTTTGAATTCCTTGAAATTTGCGCTTCCTACTTGCTTATGTTCTCTACAGCGAGCCAGCCCAGCATACCTCAGCCGCCGTTAGCCTGACCGGAAACCAGGGCGGGACCAAGGGTGAGGGCTACGTGACAAGTTAGGCTCTGAGTCGCGATGCTCGAGAGTCCCCTTAGCGCCTTACAGTAAGTAGGGAGGTGAGATGCATGGGTGAATTTACCATTCTACGTCTGCAGAGCCCAGCCCCGCGCATACCTCAACCGTCGTTAGCCTTTCGGAACTAAGGAGTGAGGGGCTACGTGACCGGTTAGGCTCTGAGTCGCGATGCTCGGGAGTCCCCTTGGCAGCTCAAATGGCCGCCGTACCTTGGCTCCACTCGGGAAGGGGCCGCGCGCGAACTAGGCCGAGGGGCTGGCTGGGTGGCGTCGTCGAGGCGTGACCAGGCGCAGCCCGTGCCCAGCCCCCTCGCGCGGCACTCGAGGGAGGCGTTGCGATGAGGCGAGACTGAGCTCTGGGCTCCACGAGGTTGATGCAGCCGGGGCCACCCTCGATTATTTATCACCGGTCTGGCGCATGGCGCTTCCGTATGTGTCGGGCATAGCCGCTCCTCGGCGGTGTCATCAGCAGTAGCGGGCATGTTGCTTCCACCGGTGCGTGGGAGGGCTCCCCTCGGGAGAGCCAGGCGTGTACAACCCATACGACCGTGGCTGGCATGGTAGGGCTGGCGAGGTGTCTGGGCACGAGAGCCAGTAGCAGGACTCACGGGGCCCTACCTCAAAGGCGGGTTGCGCTTTGGCACTGAGCCTTATCTTGTGATGTGTTCCTGCAGATTTGGTTTGATCTGCGGCTCTCGTCCTCGGGTCGGCCCTCGGCGGGTCTCGGCCGTCGTTGGTATGCCGGTCGCGATGCGTGGACAAGGCGGAGGGTGAGGCTGGAGAGCGGTAAGGAGCCCTGGTCGCGATGCTCGGTACCCCCTTTAGCGTGCAAGCGGTCGACATGGCGAAAAAAAATGTGCCATGGATTGGCGTCAAATAACAAGCATGATGGGTCGAGCGCGCGACCCAAAATAAGCAAGAGAGGATACATGCCACGGGTGCGGCGGCGACTTGGGGATGATGCAGCCGAAGGCGCCCCAACAAGGTAAGCTAGGAAAGGAAGTAAAAGGGATACCGCTGGAGGGGCGGACCAGCGGCACAGGAATAATGCAGCCACAGGGGCGCTCCCAGCTGGAAATGAAACTTGAAAGATGTCACTGGCAGCGTTGAAGGCGAAAGGGTGTTGGTGCAGCAGACTCGGTGGGCTGCGGGAGCCGATCCTCCACGAGCCCCTAGGCTCGGGGGCCTTGGGAGGCTCGGGCGCTGAGTGGCTCCTCGTGGACCATCTCCATCTCCGCCGAGGCTGCGGAATGCTGGCCTCTTGAGCCTCAGGATGTCCCTCATGAGGCGCTCGTGCGTGGCGGCCCGCGTTTGGCGGCCGTAAGGCATCTGAGCGTGGCTGTGGGGTGGACCTTGGCGCCCCAGCGAGAGGGCCAAGCGCTCCTGAGAGGTGGCTCGGTTGAGCCCTGGTATGTTGATGCAGACACGCAGCCCACCATCCTCACCTGGATGGGGTGCTACGGCAGGTAGGCGGTGGCTACCACTCATGAATCTTGACTCCTGCAGCTCCTGAACGATCTTGTTGACGAGCTCCCGAGGGTTTGGCCCTCCTTGCCTTGCTCCTTCTTGAGGGAAGCGTGCTTCGAAACATGCCTCCAAGTGGTGCCCAAGCGCCTCCCTAGTGACCTTAGCAAGGTCGGTGGCCCTCGAGGCCCCGAGACCTGCCTAAGGAGGCGCGAGGCGCTTTCCTATCACGATAGAAGGAGGTTCCCCACGAGCGGCAGCGGACCACGAGGGCCTGCCTCTGAGGGGGCGGGCGGACGATGTCTTCTTCTTCTTAAGGCGGTCTTGGGAAGCCTCCTGCTTCCATGATCCGGGTCTTCGGTGATCACGACCTGAAAGGCTCGCTCCGGGGAGCCTGCTGCGTCTTTCTCTTCGCGAGGCACCGTGATGACTCCGCCACTTCCGGGCATCTTGAGGGCGTTGTAGCCGTGGTGGGGTGCGGCCATGAACAGCCAGCGCTGGGTACCGAGGATGGCGTTGTATGGTAGGCGAGTGTGGGCGACGTCGAAGTCGATGAGCTCGGTGCGGTAGTTGTCGCGTGCGCCGAAGGTGGCAGGGAGGTGAACCTGCCCGATCGGGACTCTAGAGCCGTCGATGACCCCAGAGAAAGGCTTGGTTGGCTGAAGCTGATTGTAAGGCACTTGGAGATTGTTGAACGTTTCCACGCATAGGACGTTGAGCCCTGCCCCGCCATCCAGGAGGGTCTTGGTGACTAGCACGTTGCTGATGATTGGGGAATAAAGCATCGGGAGGACTCCGGCGGTGGCCGCACACTTGAGCTGATCTGCTGAGCTGAACGTGATGGTGCCGCCCGACCACGAGGCGTGTGGCCGAGCTTGGGAGGACTGCATTCGCCAGGCGAACTGCTTGAAGATCGTTGAGAGGCTGGGGCAGAGCTCGCCCGGGATCGCGGCGATGTGGCGGCTCCTAAAGCCCCAGCCCCTCGTCTGATGATGCTCTTCATTTCTCCTTGGCTGCGGTGGCGAGAGGAGGGAGCCTGCGTTGCCTCATGGGTGATCCTCCGAGGCTGATCCTCGGCCCCCCTCGCGGCGGGTCTTGCCAGCGATCCTCGCGAGGTTAGTCGCACCATCCTTGGCGAGGGCGCGGTCTTCCAGCGTCTGTGTTCCTTCCACCTCCTCGGCCGTAGCCCGGTGCGCTGCGGTCGGGGCGTCGGCCAATCCTCCCTTCTCGCTTGCGGCTCGGAGCTCTTGACATTCGCTGGTGTTGTGGGTGTGGAGGTCGTGGTACCTGATGCGGCTGCCCTTGGAAGACTCGGGCTGATCTCTGCCCGCTTGGTGTCGGTTACTGCATGAGCACAGCAGACCCCTTGCGCTTCCGTCCTTGGCCTTGGATTTCTTCTCTTACGGGTCTCGGCGGGCAGCTCGAGGAGGGAGGCGCCCTTCCTCGGCCTGGCGCGCTTGGTCACCAAGTTGAACAGCTCAAGGAAGTGCACGAGATCTTCATGCATCGCCAGACTCCTCCTTCATCTTGGCGTCGCGCACACCGTCGGAGAAAGCGGAGATGATGGCCTCCTCGGTCACCTTGGGAATCTTGAGGCATGCGTTGTTGAAGCCTGGATGTACTTTTGCAGGTCTCTCTGGTTGCTGCTTGATGCAGCGCATATGCCGCTCCGGCGGGTGGCGATCACAGTACCTTGGAAGTTGGCGATGAAGTGGTGCGCATCTCGTCGAGGAGAGATCATGCACAGGGCCAGGTTCGAGGAGCAGTGCGGGCCCGTCCTTGGCGCCATGGAAACCAGTTCGCCATGACCTTCTCGTCTCCGTTGGTGGCCCGATGCCCAGCTTCGTAGAGTTGGGCGAACTTCTGCGAGGTCGGCCGTACCGTCGTAAGCGGGGAGGCAGGTCCGGCTTCAACTTGCCGGGCCCGCTTGACGTTGCGCAGCTTCGGGGTGAAAACACGACGACTGTTGTAGCCACAGGGGCCTTGGGTGACGAAGAGCTTGGTCTTGCGGGTCCCCATGCGCTGCAGCTGGGAAGCGATCTGAGGTCTTGCCATGCGGGAGGCGAGGCGTGGTCATAGCAGGCTGGGCGGGGAGCACTCGGGCAGCTTCTTGCGGGCGAGGACCTCCTGGCAGCTCTGCTCTTGCTGCGCTGGTCTTTGGGCGAGGCGGGTTCCGCCCGGGGACCACAGCGCCTTGGGGCCAGGCGCCTTCTTGAGGCGGCGAGGCACCCGGGCTCGTCGCCCACGGGGCGGAGTGCGGTGCAGCAGGAGACGAGGCGCTGAGGAGCCCCTGCGTGAGACGAGGCTTCGGCAGCGGTCAATCCGCTCTTCGTGAAGCGTCGTCAGCAGGGGCGGTAGCGCAGGAGCTCGTTTGCCGCGATGGCGCAGCTCGAGCCTCCATGGGCACGTGGAATGCGCGAGGCGAAGAACCAGCGAGGCGGCGAGGGTAGCGGTGCGGCCGTCTTGCCTCACGGAGGATCTTTGGGGCGATGCTTGCTGCTCGTTCCCTGCCAGGCGGTGGCGGCATTGATGGCGGCGACGAGGCAGCGAGGTGCCCGCCGGCAGGAGCCGTCAGGCGGCAGCGGGAAGCGAGCGGCTCGGCGCTCGGCGGCAGGCTCGGCGGCGTCGAACATGGATGTGGTGGTCGACGGAGAAGCGAGCGGCGGAAGGCGAATTCTGGCGCACCCCTACCTGGCGCGCCAAATGTCGGATTTCGGGTTCCGGCAGACCCTTGAGGTTCAAACACTGGGGTGCGCAAGGAAATCTCGCCCTCTACCTACCTGCACCCCGCCGCCTCGCTAGGATCTAAACTCTGAAAGAACAGCACAAGAGGCGCAAGGTTTATACTAGTTAAGACCACCGTTGTGGTGTAATACCCTACTCTAGTTTGTGGTGTGGTGGATTTCCTCTTGGGCTGATGGTGATGAACAATATATGGAAGAACAGCCTCATGAGTCTGTTCTTGGCGAGGATGAACTGCTAGGAGGTTCAGTCCCTCTCTCTCTCTCTGATTCAGATCTCCGATCCCCCTACCTGTGGGTGGCTAGTCCTATTTATAGGCAAAGGCCCAAGGCCTCTTCCCAAATATTGGCGGGAAGGCGCCAGACAATTAGCCATTTGAAGGGAACATCTGGTACACTTATCTGACTAAAGTTGGTCCTCGCTTGTCAAAGGCTCTAGTGGTGGCCTTGGCTTGGGCTCCACAATGACTTCCTTCCTACCGTTGGACTGGTCTTGGTCTTGTTGCTCCGAAATGGACACCTTTGCTTGATGCTCTCGCCTGCGCTTGCTCCCTTTGCACCAAAGAGGAAAGGAGGACACTGCGCGGGCTGGCGACCGCCTGGCGCCCTTGGTCGTCATGGCTTGCGTCATGGGCACCTCATGAGGTACCCCGACTTGATCTCTCCGCCTCCTCGCGAGCCAGCCTGATGAGACCGTGCCTGAGGAAGCTCCCTGTCGTCCGCCTCGCGAGCCTTGGCCCCTCGCGAGGGTCTTGAGCTTGTGTTGGTGAAGATGGGCCGTGTCGGGCCCCCCTTTGAGCCACGCCACAGGCCGCAGGCAGGCAAGTCTGGGGACCCCCGTTCCCAGAACGCCGACACCTTTATGTCAGGATTGTCGTGAGAATTGCAGCATCTCTTATGAATTCTTGGCACAGTGATACTTCTCGCCATCATTGCTTCATTCCTCGGTTCCGTGTTGTTGTAACCGGAATGCCGACAAGTGAACTCTGATGTGTGAAATCAATACTCCTAGCAACCCTTTTGCTTGGTAGTTAATGGATAATAATATCATTCTTAGCGTGTTGGTTGTTGGACCACTATTCTAAGATTGATTGTGCTACCTGGTCCATTTTTTTGGTGCACCCTTCGATCAATGAGTTAGGATTGTATCAATCCCTTGCTCTTATGATCGTGTCGTCTTGCCTTGAAAAGCAAGATTGTTCTCGAGCTTAGGGACATATCGGCGGTTCGTGATTTTCCGAATATCTTCTCGGAGGTATCACCAGGCTGTCACCTGATCGCTATGTTGAGATCGTGATCAAGTTGGTTTCTTGTAGCCACCCTTTTCTCCAAGAATCTGTGTTGGATACCCCTGAGCTACTTGGTTAAGCTTAACAACAACTTGGAGAGTTGGAAGATAAAAGCTTGTACTACCACGCTCATCCCTAAGGGATATCTTGTATCTGTGTTGAAGAAAGATAATATCTGCATCGATTTCTCCACATGATCAATTGTCGGTGCTATTGTCTTATCAATCCTTTGATTTGAATGTGGGCTATCGTCAAATCAAATAAGAACCTACGATGTTCGTAATGTTGTCTTACTCGTGGTTGATCCCTCGAGCATACACCATTACATCTTTTGGTCTAACCAATGCTATCACCGTGTTCACATGAAGGTGGAAGTCCAGTGATATGGAAATTCCGATAAGTTGCTGTTGAGCCCATCAGCAGCATTTTGTCTCCCCCATGATTCATGTTTAACATTACACTAGTGTTGGAAACATTATAAGCATTGCCCTCATGTCCCGTTCATGAAGCATATGTCCGGTTGAAAGATGTGAATTCCTCTAATTCATGTGCATTTGATGCAAGTTGCCGCCGTGGATTCGAGAAAGCTTGTTTTTGCTTCCTTTGGAGTCATCCCAAGTTAGTCATGCATGTGCGAAGTATTCTATGGTTTGATAGGCTCGCTACCTCCAGTCCATATGTGTCCCTAGCACACCAAGCCAATGATTGATTTGTTCAAGGAGAAGAAGTTTCTTCTTAAGAGCTAGACTTACGCAAGGACTTCGATATCCTCGTTGATGGTTCCCCCTGAACTCAGTAGTGTTTCGTTGTAAGACTACCAGGTGACCATGCTGGTCTAGGACAGTGTGTTCACATGCTTGTAGTAGAAACGGCTCATGTTTTGGAGCTTACTACCGTAGTTAATTCCCCCGAGAGTCTCGCAACGTCATCTCGTCGATTTGTGTTGCAAACTTTCATTTTTTTTGTTTTCCAAACCCGATGAGTCTGGATTATCCTGACACCAACCAGATCTGAACCTCAGGCAGATATGATGGTTGGAACATTTCTCAAGAACTATAATATTGGTCTCTTTGTAACCCGGTAAAGTGGATGTTGTGGCCAACACACCCAACTGGAAGACTTATTGTTGTAGTATCTTGATTGAGAAAGTTGGCCACCTCCCCATAAGGATCTCGCAGAATTTATTCCAATAGTTGTTCCTTATGGATTTTGTGTTCAAGTCCGACCTTTTACGATGTTCTAGATATCAAACCATATCTATGAATGGATTACGCTAGCACATCAAGGAGAACATTAGAAGCGGAGTGTTAAATGTCTCTCGGTCGATCATCCAGATTCTGTTTCCTTAGCCCCGCTAAGGGGAAGTTTGAGAAGGTGTTATCTTCCTTTGTATCCGCATCATCCATCACTATTCATCATGGTAGTATGAGGTGTTGCTAGGATCCTCGGCACGGATGTTGGTAAAACCCTAATGAATTTGGAAATGCTCAAGTTGTTGAAGGCATGCTCAGGCACTAGGTTACATCCTCGGTATCAATTGGAATGTGCCTTCCATTTGCCGAATTGCCCTATAACCGTAGTTTCCTTTCCAAAACTGAGTATGCCATTTCTTTGAATTCCTTCAAATGATCGTTTGTGAATTGCCATTAGCCTAGTATGAAGAGCTTCAATAATCCTTTTCGATAGAGTTTATTTCTGTCTTCGTCGTGTTAGATGAAGATATCGAAAGCAAAGATGTCAAGATCAATTTGGAGCAATGAATCAATATCAACGATGAGGGCAGTTGGATCATGAAGATCTGTTAGCTTGTGTCCCCAGTGTGTTCTTACCTCACGTCTTGAATCTCGGGACGAGATTCTTGTTTAGTGGGGGTGAGTTGTCACATCCCTAGTTTTGGTATGCTCTGGGCTAGCTAGTCATGTGTTGCATCATGTTTAAATTGCTTTTAAACTTGAAATGGGGATTGATCCAAACCCTAGCACAAATGAATCCAACTAGGTTCAAATAAAAATCATTTTCAATGAACCCAAAATGCCTTTGGAAAAGTTCATAATTTTGAATTGGTCTAGAACCTCTGTCGAAAGTGATGAACATATTTCTAGGTCATTCCTGGATTATTGAATTAATCCGTAAATATTTGCATTTGGACATTAAGATACTATAAATATTTTTACATGTCCAAATAATTTTGAAAGTACTTGAGGGCTACTGGAAATAATTTCACAAGTGCCCACAATTATTTTCAGCATTTTGTCAAGTGGTTTAGTATTTTTACTAAATCAAAACATACAAAGAAAATAAAAAGAAAAAAGAAAGTAGAGAGAGAGGGTTTTACCTGGCGCTCACCTAGCCTGGCCCAGCACGGCCCAGCCCACGGGCCTGTGCCAGTCGTCGTTGTCCTCCCTTTGTCGGACAGGCGTGTGCCCGGCAGCAGCGTGCGCTCCAGCAGCCTGTGAGCTCCCAGCCTGCCTGCGTCCCCGCCGCCCTGGATGCCTCCGCGCACGCCATGCAGCCTCCCCGACCGCCCCTCACTCTCTCTCGAGCTCTTTCCCTCCTCTACTCTCTCTCCCTCTCATGCCCGAGCGCAGCCGTTCGCCGCGGCCACAACCACCACCTCACCTCCCCGACGCATCCCAAAGCTCCGCCTCGACCCACTCCTCCCCCTCACCGCGCCAAGCGATGTCGGGAGCCCTGTAGTGACGCCCTCGCCGTCGTCTTCTTCCTCCGGACGCCGGAGATCTGCTTCGCCGTTTCGCCCGCACCGGACCACCCTCGAGCCCACTTACCGTCCCTGCGTGTTCTCTGTGAGCCCCCACATCTTTTCCCCTCCTCCCCTGCTCAAGACCGTGCGATAGCCGCTGTATCCATGAGCTCCGAAGCTCGCCGCTGCCATACCTCATCGCCGCCGTGGGCTAAGCTCGAACCGCTCACGACCATGCACCTAAACATGCTCCTGGTGCCTCCAGGAGGCCAAAGCAGCCACCAGATGGCCCCCTAGTGCCTCATAGCCCCTGCCCGCATGTGCCCATACTCCGGCCGCCGCCCGGCTCGCCGCCACCGCTGCTACATGCCACCCCAGCACCTACCGCTGCCACCACTTTATGTGTGCCGCTGCGTGCGTTCGAACGCAACAGACCGCGGCCAAAATGATGCCCTGTGTCTCATTTCCGAGCCCCTCCATACACTTTGTCGTCGCCCGGCGTCAAGCAGCCGCGAGTTTGACCCATGATTGTTGACCGGGCGGACCCGGTTTGACCCTACAGGTCGCGGCGTGTGGGTCCCGGGCCACTAACTAAACTAGGTTAGTATTAGTTTAACACTAACTAAACTTAGTTAGTTTAATTGACTTGACAGAGCCAGGGGCCCACAGGTCGGGTTGACTGGACCATCTCGATTGACGGCGGACGTCACATTGGCCTTGGTGGACGCGATAAATCCTTTTACGGATTTATTCTTATATAGGAAATTCCAGAAAATGTTGCAAACTTCAAAAATTCATAGTAATTCAACCGTAACTCCAAATCAAACAAATTATATATGAAAAATTATCAAAAAAATCCGAAGAATCTTATTATGGCATTTTCATGCATGTTTGAGCCACCTAAATCTACTGTATATGAAAATTTGAATTAATGGCATTTGAAATGCCTTATGTGGAGTTTGAATTTGAATCTAGTGTTCAAACCAACTCCATTTAAATCGTTCCTAGCCGCATTAGCTCAACTCATAGCATATTTCCATGTCATGACCATGCATCATATTTTTGCATTGCATTGATTGTGTTCTTTCTCTGTTGCGGGTGTTTGTCCCCTCTCAGTAGACGACGTACCGACCATGAGTTCGATGACACCGATGAAGAATTATACTATCTTCAGAAGTGCCAGGCAAGCAAAACCCCCTTGTTCATTCTGATACAATCCCACTCTCTCACTCCTGCTCTCCTTTACTGCATTAGGACAACAACGATTCATCTGTTACTTGCTGCGGTAGTTGAACCCCTTTCCTCTGCATGACTGTCATTGCCACGATAAATAGATGAAACCCACTAGCATGAGTAGGAGTTGTTTGAGCCCTGATGTGCCTACTCATTCATGCTTGTTTGTCATGCCTTCTCTGCTTAGAGTTGAGTAAGGTCGATTCGCCGGGGATGAATCGGAGGTGTGTGAACATGTCCTCTGTGTGTGAGCTAAGTGTGTGAACACGATTTGGTAAAGGTAGCGGTGAGAGGCCATGTAGGAGTACATGGTGGGTTGTCTCATTACAACCGTCCTCGAGAACTGAGTTACGTGTTTGTGATCCATGAAACAGTTACTACCACAAATTGGGCTCAAGGCTCCAAGCTCTCTCGACTTATTAACCAACCTGATCTACGTCCGGGAGTTGCAACTAGTTTACGGTGTTTGTAGGTAGTGTTAGTAGTCTACCAAGTGGCACCCGATCTGGTGGGCTTGGGACAGACTAAACCTGATGTACGGTGTACCAAGTGGCACCGGATGGTGAGCTTGGGAACCCTGCTCACACCGTTTGGGGCCGTGGCGACACCTGGCGGATCTCCTTGCGTATGGAACCCGAATAGGCGATAAACACGGACGAGAGACTTGTGTGGTTAGTCGGTCGTGGCCGACTCCTCACCGAGCTTCCGCTTGAAGGTTGCCGAGATACGATGTGTACATGGTGGTAAGTGGCGAGGCGTGTGTGAAGAAGTACACCCTGCGGGGTTAACATCATCCATTGAATAGCCGTGTCTGCGTAAAGGACTTTGGGTTGCTGTACAGTTCATAGACAAGTGAAAGTGGATACTCTAAAATCGCAAGATAGCGTGAGTGCTATGGATAGCGTTCTCGTAGGGAGACAGGAGCGGATCCATAGTGGTGTATTGATATGGTGAATATGTGGACTCATGTGCGCCACCTCAAAAGAGTTACTTGCAGTCGTAGTTCAAGATAGCCACTGAGTCAAAGCTGGCTTGCTGCAGTGAAACTCCACCCCCCTTTGTTGATACCGATGCATATGTGTAGATGGTTCTGATGTAAGTCTTGCTGGGTACATTTGTACTCACGTTTGCTTAATTTATGTTTTTGCGGAGAGACTTCAGTCTCACTAGTATTTCTGTTTGGACTTCGACGTTTAGTTTGATACCTCAGCTACGATCTTGTGCCCTCGGCAGGATCTGGTAGATAGTTAGGCTTCTCAGCCTTTTTGATTTGTAGATGTCTGTACTTAGACATGTTAAGCTTCCGCATGTGTTTTGACTTGTATGCTCTAAATGTTGGGTCAGGAGACCCATGTTTGTAATATCTCGCTCCTCGGAGCCTATTGAATAAATACTTTGAGTCGTAGAGTCTTGTTGTGATGCCATGTTGTATTTGCACATATTGAGCATATTGTGTGTATGATTGAAATGCTTGGTATGTGTGGGATCCGACAACCTAGTTGTTTATCCTTGGTAGCCTCTCTTATGGGGAAATGTAGTCTTGTGCTTCCATGAGCCATAGTAGTCCCTTCTGGCCCGGTTCACGAGTCTGCTAGCCCAAAGACACTCTGCTCTGGAACACTTGATAGGCCGACATGTGATTCACTTTGTTCCTATATACATCCCTTGAAATGTCACGTGGTGAAATCCGAGTCTGCCTAACTGCTACAGCCGGTTCACGAGTCCTGTTAGCCAGTGCTACTGAGGCGGATTATGCGCTGCTTTGACCGACATGCTCGATATTGATTCATGTATGCCTGTCCCGTAAGTTAGTGCCACTTTGGGTTCACGACTAGTCATGTCGGCCGGGTTCTCTGTCATATCGATACTAGCGACACTATCATATCGTGAGCCAAAAGGCATAAGCGGTCCGGGCCATGGTAAGGCGACACCCGTGGGAATACCGTGCGTGAGGCCGCAAAGTTATATGAGGTGTTACAGGCTAGATCGGTGTGATTTAGAATCGGGGTCCTGACATATTCACACTTGATCCAACGTCTTGGTACATTAAGGAGGTGGTAGTGCAGCGAACGAGGCAATCGGACTATATTGCTTTAACACTTTCACTTAGGCATAGGAGTTTGACGGTGGGACTACTATATAGCCCCTGGTACCTCCGCGCTCGTCCGAATACGGGGCGCGTACGTACATGACCGGGAAACGGCCCTTCATTAATGCGGAGGAATCCCGAAGATTCCGCTAAGTCATCAGTGGTTGACCAGTCTCGCGCTTTATCATGACGATCAGTTTTCGGCTTTCTCTCTTGAGGTGCTCATCCGGACGAACGAGGGCTGTCGCGGTAGTTCTCCGGTGCCACCTTAGCGATAAAGCGGGCGTAAGGTAGCAAAACGAGAGTCGGGCAAACCCAACATTTGACCAAAGACATGATTGGAGCTGATGCATATAAGGCCAAACTTCATGACGCCGAACACTCCCTAAGGTATTCGGTCTTTATAACATATGCGGGCTGAGCTGTGCCCTTGATACTTGAACCCAGTGTCGGTACATGCAATGCTCTGACGTGGCAAAATGCCAATAACGTCAGCATCTTTCTCGGTTATACTAAGTATCCGGAGGATGTGAACAACAAGAGACAGTAAAAAAGGTATACGCAGGGTCTTAATCTAAAAAGAAATCTTTGACCGGGTCCCTGTTGCACGTCTGCGCCTGTGTCTCCGTTGTGCTGTATCCTAGACGGGTGTGGCGCGATTGTCATCTGTAAAAGAGAAGAACTTAGGTGAAAGTTGTCGTGCCAAAAAATTGGTTATTCTCAATAAACCATTAAAATTGAAGATAAGTCAAGTTGCGCCGAACTAGCCCTGATTACACGCGGGAAGCCCCTGGTGCCGTCAATGGGGGTATAACCATCAAACCATTCTGGGGTTTTATCTAAGTTGTTATAGCTAGTAATGCGACGGACTCGTCTAGCCGTGTCCGCGGTCTTGACGACCGATCCTTTATTCTGGTTGGAGGGGCCATTTAGTGTTCGGCTGTTAAAGCCATCGCACATTCTTCCGCTTGTAAGGAACGTTCAACGTTTCCGCTAATGGTGATGATGCCACATGGACTGGCATCTTGACTTGAGAGAAGCGTAATCTGATACTGCATTAAAGCAGTGAAAGCCGCTCTTCGAGTAGTGCTTAATAGCCCGCCGGAATGGAAGCGATGTCGAAGGTTAACTTTTAAGCTTCGGAAGTTGCCGGGAGAACCGAATACAACCTCTAGTAATAGAGAGCCCGTGCAGCGGGCCTCTAGGCCTAGTATTACTCCCTTGAAGGTAGTATTACTGTGGCTGATTTTTGTCGGGTCTATCCCCATTTTGCGGACTGTGTCCTGATATATCATATTTAGACTACCGTCGCCATCCATAAGGACTCGTGTGAGATGGTATCCATTTATTATTGGGTCTAACACCAAGGCAGCCAATCCTTCGTGCCGGATACTTGTCCTGCGATCAAAAGTGATCGGGTAGGAAAACCAGGGGTTGAACTTAGGGGTGACGGGCTTTACGGAGCGTGTCTCGGAGTGCATATTTGCTTCTCCTCTTCGTCACGTGGATCGTGTTTACAGTTTTAACCTCTGGTGGGAATTTTTTCTGTCCCCTAGTGCTTTGCTGGCGAGGCTCGTCCTCGTCTTCACTTGGTGTCTCCCTCCCCTTGTGTTCGGCGTTTAGCTTACCGGCCTGCTTGAAGACCCAGCATTCTCTATGGTTGTGATTTGCAGGTTTATTGGGAGTGCCGTGAATCTGACATAGTTTGTCTAGAATCTTGTTTAGGCTGGACGGTCCATCTCTGCTGCCTTTGAAAGGCTTTTTCCGCTAACCTGGCCGAGAGCCCCTGAATCTGGCGTTTACCGCCGTATCTGGGCTGTCTTCTGTATTTCGACGCTTGCTTTTACTGCGTTGTGGTTTTCCATTTCCATCCCTGACTTTGGATGTGCTTGGGTCACTGGTGCTACTGCGGGCTAACCAGCTATCTTTGCCCGCGCAAAAGCGGGTCATGAGGCTTCTGAGGGCTGCCATTGTTCTCGGTTTTTCTTGGCCGAGGTGTCTGGCGAGCCATTCGTCTCGGACGCTGTGCTTGAAAGCTGCTAAGGCTTCGGCGTCCGGGTAGTCGACGATTTGGTTCTTCTTAGTGAGAAACCTGTACCAAAGATTTCGGGCTTACTCTCCGGGTTGTTGAATTATATGACTTAAATCGTCTGCATCCGGAGGTCGGACATAGGTCCCTTGGAAATTAGCCCGAAAAGCATCCTCAATCTCCTCCCAACTTCCAATTGAGTTTTCGGGGAGGCTTTTTAGCCAGTGCCGAGCTGGTCCTTTAAGATTGAGGGGCAAGTACTTCATGGCGTGGAGACCGTCTCCGCGAGCCATATGGATATGGAGGATAAAGTTCTCAATCCAGACCCCAGGGTCTGTGGTCCCGTCGTACGCTTCTACGTTCACTGGTTTCAATCCTTCTGGAAATTCGTGGTCCAGCACCTCATCGGTGAAACATAGGGGGTGTGCGGCACCCCTGTATTTAGATGTATCATGGCGTTCGGACGGTTGTAGTATTCGGTTTTGATTTTGTGCCGTAGCGCGCTTCCTAGATCCATAGATGGATCTGGTCATACTGGATTTTTGGCGCAAGTCCTCATGTAGATCGTGTGTTGACTTATGTGCGGCCTTGTTAGCCGCTCTATCGCAGCCACAAGGTGGTTGATCCGACCAATTGGCCGTTTTATTTTTCGGCTGTGTAGGCTCTAAGGCCTCATCGTCGAATTCGGGCAATAGCTTGCGCTGTGGATAGCTATTTGTGTGGTAACTACCACCATACTTTTCTTCATTGTCGAGCACTTTGTTCCATCTATTGTTGAGCGTATTTTGCGCGGCCTTAAGCCTTTGCTTCTGCTTCTTCAGACTCCTCGCGGTGGCGGTAAGCCTTCTGTGAAGGTTCTCTTATTCCAAGTGCCTTTCCGGGATGATGTGTGCATCTTCGTCCGGACTGTTTTCCTCTCTGGAGGGAGGTTGATGAGCTTTATCCTCGACGTCGCCATGTTTGGACAGCGGATCTGTACTATGTTTGCCGTTTGCTGGTTCATCCTGCTCTGCCGCTGGGTCGGTGTGGTCGTCGTTTCCTCTGGAGTCTACTGGGGTGTTATTTTCTCTTTCGCTGTTATCGCTGTTTTTTCCGAGGCGGGGTTTGGAGCGGCGTCTACGCCGACACTTTGTTTGCTTCTCGATGGAGCTGTTCTTTGCTGCTTCCGCCCGTTCCTCGTCATTGTTTTCTTTTGGTGTCTCCACCATCTATATGACATGTGATGAAGTGGCTGTCCACCGCCCTGTGGGTAATGGTTCCTGTTCTTCTCCTGCAACGTCGTCCATGCCGTCGATGTCTTCGGAGTCGAAATCGAGCATGTCGGTTAAATCGTCGATAGTGGCTACTAAGTGGGTGGTGGGTGGGCAGCGAATTTCGTCGTCATCCGCATCCCCTTCTAGCCGGACATAGTTCGGCCAAGGTTCTCCTGACAGGGAGAGAGACCTTAACGAATTCAGCACGTCGCCAAAAGGCGAGTGCTGAAAGATATCCATGGAGGTAAACTCCATGATCGGCGTCCAATCGGATTTCATAGGCACGGACGCAGGCGGCTCGGAGTCCGTGGCCGGAGACGAATCCAGCGGTTCGGCAACACGGCTCTCGTAAGGGGTGAAGTCACTATCCGGCCCTATCGCCACTGAGAGTGCGGCCTCTGTTGGGGATGTAATTACTAAGGGTAAACCGCCCAGGAGGGGCCGGTTCACCCTCAACTATATTGAAGCCCGTAAAGACCCAGAAGATGGCGCTTTACTGATGAAGCTTAGAGGCCCAGAGCCCAAAGGCGGATTAGGGCCCATGGTAGTAAACCGCTATGATTGTATAACTTGTGTTGTAAGATAGGAGAGGGGAGACCGAGGCGGACACTTGTATGAGCCGGCCTTGGGACTCTATAGACCGGCCGGGCGTCAACCTATGTATATAAAGGGATGACCCGGCGGCGGTTCAAGGGCGGAAAACAACAACTCGAGACCCAGGCAAAGCGTATTTGCTCCCTGGTCATCGAAACCCAATCAATTCCATCACAACTAGACGTAGGCTTTTACCTTCATCGAAGGGGCCGAACTAGTATAAAAACTCCCGTGTCCCTTGTCCGGTTTAACCACTTCAAGCTAACCCGTCGCGATGGCTCCATGACTAAGTCGTTTCAAGAGGACATCTGACGTGTTAATTCCACGACAGTTGGCGCCCACCGCGGGGCTATCGCACGATGGTTTCGAGTTGTTGAAGGGCAGCATTGAAGGACTCAAGGGATATGCGGTTGGCCGGAGGACCAAGAATCGTCGCGGCAAGCTCTACATCGACGACAAAGGATGGGGCCCCGAGGCCGGCTCAATCGAGTACGAGTACCGGGTCCCCTTTGGCGGAATTCATGTCTTCATCGGCAAGATTGGCGAACCGGGCCCTGAGCCGGACATCTGCACCGACCTCGTCGAGATGGCTCAGCGTCTGAGTCCTGCCGGGTGAAGCCATACTGAGCGTCGCGTTAAGTAGGATGTGTCCATGGGATCGGATCTGAACCGGTTATGCGAAGGCGAGGCGGCTGTTTATTCCGACGGCGAGTCATCCACGGTGAAACCGAGTCCTTATACCAAGTTCATGATGGTGTGTTCGGAGGATATTCCGATGGCAATAGTATTCGGACCTCCTTGAACCGCCAAGTCGATTCTTGTTTACATGGCGAACACAGCCCACTGCGGTCTTCATCTCAGCAGCAATGAATTCGGATCAGCGGCGCGGCGGGGAGGCCCGTTCGCCGACCGGCTCAAGTTCTCTCGGTTTGATGGATGCAGGCGACTTTGTTAACCATGGCGATTACCGGAGACACATGATCAACACAATCACGGATGTTGCGGTGAAGGACGAGATAACACAGGCTAAGGAGGACCTGGTAGCTGAGGATGCTAGGATGGCTGAAGACCGGGCCGCTTTGGATGCCCAGTCACAACAGATACAGGCACATAATTACCAGCTCATGTCGGATCAGAACGCATCAAACAACGTAATGCGAAGGAAGTACCAATCGCATATGCAACGGTCTTGAAGGATTGAATCTCTTTATCGCGGAGGCTGGGGCGAGTAATCCGGCAGTATAAACCGGACCGATGCGCTTAGAGCAGCGCCGGATCAACCACGGATGACGGAACCACCTCGAAGAACAGATAACCCGCCGCAATATGTGTCAACACCACTGGGTCACTTTTCGAGCCCTTTGGATAACATGATTGCTGCAGCGTCTCGCCTGGCAGCTATTCCGATGGAGGGCGATTCACTGGCGGCGATTGAGACAGGGCAGGCCAGGGATCTTCTTCAAACCGCTGTGGTGCAGCAACAGGCTTATTCCTATAGCCGAGATAGAATTCATTCGACCCCTCATCCGAGCAAAAGCTATAGTAGGCACATGGATGAACCGGAAGTGTCTAGCAGTGCGCGGCGCTGTAATGTCCCTCAGGGACCCAATCCGGTGTGCGGTGAGGTAAACACTCAAGACGTGGTGGATAATGGCAGAGCATGAAGGGAGGCCGCTTTGGCAGCAAAATATACGGGTCGTTAACAACCCGCCCAGATTTAGCCAGCGATGTCAGTAGATCGAGGCACCGGGCTTGCTTTCAGTTCCTGGGAAGTGCCGTGTCTCATTCCGGCTCTTAGTAACGTGCGGCTGCCCAAGGATTTCAAGGGTCCACGTAAGGTGCCTAATTACACCGCTGATCAGCCACCTGAGACGTGGGTCGAGAGTTATGAGATGGCAATGGAGATGCTGGATGTCGATGAAGCGGCCTGTGCGAAGTATTTCACGATGATGTTGGAAGGGACAGCCCATACTTGGTTGAAAAACCTACCAGCCAACTCCATCACGTCATGGGATCAGTTTGAAGGCCCGGTTTATAGCCAATTTCAAAGACACATGTAAACAGCCTATGCCCATTGTGGATCTGGATGCCTGTGTTCAAGGGGAGAACGAGTCAACAACTCATTGAGTGCGCCGGGTTCATAAGTTTTGCATTCGTCAGACCGGATTAATGCCGACCAAGCAATCATAACGCTGGAGTGTACTTGCCGGTTTAAGTCACTAAAGATGAAGTTGGGATGTCTCAAGCGCCACTGCAATGACATGAGAACACTTATGGCAGCCTTGGTCAAATATGTCGATTCTGATAGTACCAAAGATCCCGATTCTGATGAGGACAAACCGGAGAAGGGAAAGAAGAACGGAGGTGCAAAGGGACATCATCACAACCAAGGAAGCCATGGGAATAATGGTAAGCGCAAAGCAGATAGTTCAGATCTCGTAGCTAACACGAATATGCAGCGTCATAAAGGTAAACCGCCCCAGGGCGGTGGAGGGATGAATCTGGAGCGTCTGTTAAACCAGCCCTGCCCAAAGCATGGGACCAAGGAGGCCCCTTCCACACACCTTTGGAAAGATTGTTACATTATGAAGGAGTTCAAAAACTCTGATCTCTACCGGTATGATCAGGGTCCGTCGGGCGTTTCAGGTCCTGGTTTTCATGGTTGTGGCGGTTCAAACTCTGGATTTCAGAATAATCAGGGCCACCAGAACAACCAAGGTGGCAATAGCCAACAGAATAATCAAGGGAATCAGCAGCAGTCGGGTTATCAAAGTCACCCCAAGCAGTTGAATGGTGGGAAGTATCATGTGTTCACTACTAGCCTGTGCAAGTGCGATCAGAAGCTTCACAAGAGGGCAGTTAATGTTATTGAACCGGCAGTACCACGTTATTTGCGGTGGTCGAGCAGCCCATTGTGTGGAAGCGAGAGGATCATCCGCCCGGGTTGACAATCCGGGTCAACTAGCTTTGGTGGTAGCACCTCAGGTGGGAGGTTATAAGTTTACCAAAGTTCTGATGGATGGAGGGAGCAGTATCAACATCTTGTACTATGAGACTTTTTGTCGCATGGGGTTGACAGACAAGAATCTCAAACCATCAAACACTGTTTTTCATGGTGTAGTACCAGGTAAATCGGCATATCCTGTTGGCAAGATCACTTTGGAGGTTGTATTTGGAGATGAGCATGATTCCAGGTCTAAAACATTGACCTTTGAAGTGGTGAAAATCTAGAGCCCATATCACACACTGTTTGGACGGCCGGCTTACGCAAAATTCATGGCAAGGCCCTGTTATATCTATTTACAGCTCAAAATGCCGGATCATAAGGGGACTATCACAGTACACGGAAGTCGAAAGATCGCTTTGGATTGTGAGGAAGGTGATGCGGCCTATCTTTGAGTCGGTTTGTGCTCTGAGAGGAGCTGAAGTTTTATAAAGACAATGTTGATCCGGCAGACATGACTCCTCTGAAGAAGCCCACCACTAAGCATGACCCAACCCTGACGTTCAAACCGGCTGATGAGACTAAACTTGTTGACTTTGTTCCTGGCGATTCATCCAAACAGTTTAGCATCAGCACCAATCTGGATCCAAAATAGGAAAGCGCGCTCATCAAGTTCATCCGTGAGAAACGGGACATTTTTGCATCGAAGCCTTCTGACATGTCAGGTGTACCGAGGGAACTCGCTGAGCACACTCTCAATATTGATCCCAAGTTTAAATCGGTCAAGCAATTTCTTCGCCGCTTTAATGAGGAAAGACGCAAACCATTGGTGAAGAGGTAGCCCGGCTGTTGGCTGCGGGGTTTATTGTCGAAGTATTTCATCCCGAGTGGTTGGCTAATCCGATGCTCGTTCTTAATAAAAACGGCCCTTGGCGTTTGTGTGTGGACTACATAGATTTGAACAAGGCTTGTCCGACAGATCCTTTTGCTCTCCCGCATATTGATCAGATTATTGATGCGACGGCGGGTTGTGAGCGCCTGAGTTTCTTGGATGCTTATTCAGGTTATCATCAGATTAAAATGGCAGTTAAGGACCAGGAGAAGACAGCCTTCATCACTCCCTTTGGAGCCTTCTACTATGTTTCTATGCCCTTAGGCTCAAAAGTGCCGAGCAACCTATCGGCGTTGTGTGCAAAATTGTCTTCACCGCTTGATTAGGCGTAATGTTCATGCCTATGTGGATGACATTGTGGTAAAATCAGGAAGAAGAAACCTTGATAGATGACCTCAAGGAGGCGTTTGACAATCTTGGGTTTACAAAATGATGCTCAACCGGACAAATGCATTTTTGGTGTTCCGGCAGGTAAGCTCTTGGGTTTTCTTGTGTCCAACAGAGGTATTGAGGCCAATCCGGAAAAGATCAAAGCGATCACATCCTTGGCTAAACCGAAATGCATCAATGATGCATCAATGATGTTCAGCGTCTGGCGGGTCTCAGCGTAAACCAAGGCTCAATTGGTAGCCGCTTTACATATCACTCCGGATTGGACGGTTCCATATTTGGCCTATACGAACCATGGCGAGTTACCAGATGATGAGGTCCTCGCCACGCAGATAATCCGGCGGTCCAAGTCCATGATTATTCACAAGCGAGTTACACCATTGCAGTGTTTCAGGCGTATTCCAACGTTGTGTTTCTCTTGAAGAAGTACAAGAGATTCTACGTGAAATACATGAAGGGGATTGTGTTCACCATGCCGGTTCAAAATCCCTGGTGGCTAAAGCTTTTCGTCATGGGTTCTATTGGTTGACAGCTCATGCTGATGCGGAGGATCTGGTAAAGCAGTGTGACGCTTGTCAGAAGTTTTCACGTCGAGCTCATGTTTCGGCTCAAGAGCTCCGGATGATTCCTATCACTTGGCCGTTTGCCACTTGGGGGCTTGATATGGTGGGACTTTTTAAGCGCCCCAAGGATAAGAAGACCCACCTATTGGTGGCGGTTGACAAGTTCACTAAATGGATTGAAGCGGAGCCCGTCAGCAAGTGTGATGCAGCCACGGCAGTTCAATTTCTCAAAAAGATCGTTTTCCGGTTTGTCTTTCCACACAGCATTATCACAGATAATGGCACGAACCTTTCTAAAGGCGAGATGGAGGAGTTTTGTCAACGAGAGCACATCCGGCTTGATGTAGCGTTCGTGGCTCATCCCCAGTCCAATGGTCAAGCTGAGAGGGCGAATCAAGAGATCCTGAAGGGTATCAAGCGCCAACTTATGGTTCCTTTGAAGCGGACGCCGGGTTGTTGGGTCGAAGAATTATCATCTGTGTTATGGAGTATAAATACCACCCCGAACCGATCTATGGGTTATAAACCTTTCTTCTTGGTTTACGGGGATGAGGCCATCCTCCCTAGTGATATTCGTCATGACTCGCCCCGGGTTGCCAATTATGTTGAAGCGGACAATGAGCAAGCGCGCCAAGAGGCGCTGGACCTGTTAGATGAGAAACGGGACATGGCTTTGGGTCGATCGGCGGTTTATCAAAAGACCTCGGCGTTATCACAGCCGCCGGGTTAAGACAACAACCTTTCAAGAAGGCGACTTAGTGCTCCGGCTCATCCAGCATCAGACCGATATGGACAAGTTATCCCCACCTTGGGAAGGACCCTTTGTGGTCAGCAAAAATCTACACAACGGATCATACTACCACATTGACGTTCGAGAAGACTCACGCAGTTCTGAGGAGGAGACCCAGCGGCCATGGAACATAGCTCTCCTTCGGCCTTACTACACCTGAGCCATAGGCTCTCACTATGTACATATTATGACAATGTATATATTATCTTCAATATAATAAACCGGCATCCTTGCTACAAGCAGGGCCTCTGCCGTTCCTCCAATATTTCTTGGTTACAAGGGGGCTTCTGCTTTCAAAGCGATGACCCGATTTGTCAATTAAACCGGCTATCATGCCATCATACATCATGGGAGCTTCACACCCAAGGGGCCAAAGAGAGTTCTGTTGCTAAAAGCACTAGTAAAACATAGGCACCCATTGAGCACATCTCACAAAATTACTTGGGGGCTCTTTGTGTAAAGTAACAAAGAGTTTGAAAGTACCCTTGTAATCGAGTATCGACCCACGGCTTGGAAGCCTGGTGTATTCACCTAAAACCCTGGGTTAACCTGCCTTCATCAAGTAAGCCACTCCTATCCAGGTAATCCTGGCATGACCCACCGAACGTTTGACAAGTCAATCTTTCACAGACCCTGAACTTGTCAAAGTTAAAACGACGATTTGGTTAGTTGGAGGCCCATCTTAAAAGGCTTTGCAAAAATGGATTAACTCAGCGACCTGGCAGCCCATGAAAAGCCTCGAATTTGGGCCTGGCAGCCCTTGAAAAGCCTCGACTACACGGTTTTTGTTTGCTTTTTGCTAAGTTTTTGTTCTTTGGAAATATCATATTAGCACGGTGTTTGTTAACCCGGCTTGGCTTTCAACTACAAGTTGTCAGATCATATTCATGTTAACCCGGTGTTTGTTAACCCAGCTTGGATTTCAACTATAAGTTGCCAGTCCATATTTCTCATCAAACCGGTGTTTCACAACCCGGACTGGTTTTGATTACATATTACCAGCATAATCAAATGGTGTTATTCACAACACGGTATGGTTTAAAAAGTTTACACCAGCACTACATGGTGGTAGTTATCAATGCTTCAGATTTGGGTTTTTCACCCTTATTACAAATACAAGTTGGTAAACCAACTAAGTGATTTAATATCACAAGTATGATTTATTTCATATTTTTGATTCAGCTTTGGTCATTAACCAGGCTTTGTACGGGGCATTGTGACCCGTCCGGCGGTAAACCGCTTGGACAACTCTTTTTATGCAGATAGCAGGATTACATGAAATCATATAATCAAGCATAGCTCATATCATGGCAGATCAAGCAAAGTTATGTATCAGTGCCGCAGATCAAAGTACTTGCACTAGCCTATTACAAGGCGCTTTGAGGCCCAAAATGCTTATTGTTCTTACACAAAACAAAGTCTGACAAAGTAACCCAATTGCCGGATTAAGACTCATTGCCAGGATGATATGAAGTTGATGGATCCTCAGGCGCCGGTTCAACCTCCTCCTCTCCATCCAGTGGCTGGAAGTCCATGGTGGTCCAGTCAATCCGGGTTAGAGCCTGAAATACAGCTTTTTCACTTATCAGATTGGACGGTTCAGCATCATGGGCGTAAGTGTGCTTACGGATTGGCGGGATAAGGTTTTGCGCTTATGTCACAGTTGTATCAACCCGCTGGTTCCTTTCATCGTAAAAGGACCGATGAACAGTTAAGTTAGCCTCTTCAGCCAGTTGACTTGATAGTGGACGCATCTCCTTTGTCAGGACTTTGAGGGCTTTGTTGTCAAAAGCTGACCCGTCTGTCTGTTCCTCCGGAAATCCTTTGGCGATATCAACTGGATCCAAGTCAGATATCCATGCTTTGGCCTGAGTCAGTGCCAGTAAAGCGCCAGCCCTGGCAGCGGATCGCTTCACCTCTTCTATCTGCGCCGGCGTCATGGATAATTTTATTAATGTGTCCTTGATCAATGTTGGTGCCGGTTTGCTGCATGAGATTGCACAGATAACCCGTTAGGCACCGGTGTATAATTGCTCAATCAAAGTGAACACTGCCTTCAGTTTCATCCGCATATCTGTGCCCAGCTGAGCCATGCGATTACCTGCAACAGTTTACGAATTCAATGTTAAACCGGCAGAGTTCAAGATATTTTCGAACCGGCTATGACAAAGTACTTACCAAAGATTGCAGAAGTCATAGCACCCACTTGATGTTTTAGCCCTGTCAGCTCATCCGCCACCGGCTTAAGAGCTGCTTCGGCATCTTCAGCCCGCTTCAACAAAGGAGCCTTCTCAGTTTCCCAGTTGGTGCGTTCATTTTTGAAACCATCTTTCAATTGCTCCATGGTTTCCAAAACACCTTTTAGCTCCTCTTTGGCTTTCGAGGTCTATTCTTGCTGGGACTTGGTGTCTTCTTGAAGATCGGCGATTTGAGATTCTTTGATATTTTTATCGGTCTGCAAAAGTCAGAAGATGAAGTTGTTAAAGTCCCAAGCACATAATAAATTATGCACTCGGCACTTGGGGGCTAATGTGGATTGCTTTTTAAAGTAAGTATTTTCAAGTCCCAAGGCTCAATCTAGGTATTAAGCTTGGCACTTGGGGGCTAATGCACAATTGATCAGTTATAAGTAAAGGCAATTAACAAGGACAGACAGTCCCGGTTTGTCTTCAAAGACAAACCGGCCCTTGGGGGCTACTTAGTTGAAGTGTTCTTTATATCAAAGTCCCGGTTTATCTTCAAGAGATAACCCGGCCCTTGGGGGCTACAATGGAAGAGATATACAACATAAAGTAAATTTCAAAGCGTTCTTGAAGATTACCTCATAACATTCCTTCATCAGGCTCCCCAAACCGGCTTCAAAGTCATAGCTGGTGTAAAGGCGGTTTAAAAATTCGGAATGAAGTTCCTCGGCACTAAGGTTGATGAAGTTGGATAAATCAGTCTTCCCTTTCCCCTTACCCATAGCAGTGAATTCATCCTTGGTAGTATGTTTTGACAAGACAACCGGATTACCAGGGCTGGTATGACCCATACCAGTAATAATAACATCATCATCATCACCCTTTGGTGGATTTGGCAGATTGACGGTATCCCTGGCTGTACTTGGCGGATTAGCAGCTGGGCTCGGCGGATCAGCAGCGGGGCTCGGCGGATCAGCAGCCGGCTCGAAGGAGTAGCATGAGGGCTTGATGGATCAATATGAGTAGCCGGGTCAGCTTCCAGCGGATTAGCTTCAGTGTTCTCATCTTGTGGGACGGAATCATCCATAACATCAATATTTCTACTGATATCCTCAGGAGCCCCATCCGGTTCAACTTCACCAATAGGGGCACTGGTTTTAGCCTTCTTGCTTAGACGGGCTTTGGCACTGATATCAAAACAAAGATTAGCACGGTAAACCGAACTATGAAGGAAAAAGATGAAGGACATTATACTTACCCAGGGACGGTTTTTAGGGGAGGCAGCTGAGTGGTTGATGAACCGCCAGACGAATTGGAAGACACATGGTAATTCAGATCAGACGGTTTGAGTGGGTATCGGAAGAAACCCTTCAAAGGATAAAGTTTTTAGGGAGAACAAGCAACCTCTAGACGACGCTTCCGGGTTGGTATATCCGGTAAACCGTAAAAGGTGACTTGCTGGCACTGTGTCGGGTTGTGCGACGCCCTTCAGGTTGATGTGTCTTCAAAGAAAGTTTTGGATCCAAATAAGCAAGAGGGTGAGAGTATTTTACTTTCCGAACTGCACGGCGAAATCTTTGAACTGGCACAAGATCTGAATCGGAGGAATGAGAGATTACCTCAACATGATCCGCACGGCTGGCCTCCGTATCATCCCGGGAATAGTCATTGTCAATAAGGTGTATGAAAAAGGAACCAAGGGAGTCAAGTTCTACCTCTTGATCCGATTCGTCAATATCTTCTGGCGGATCAGAATACTCGACGGTTTTCTTCTTGGCTGTTCTCTTGGTGACTTTGCTCTTGGCACGAGGAGCCCTGGCCGGTTTATCTTGAGTTTTCTTTTTCCAGAAGGAGCTATTGGCCTGCAAAATTAAACAAAGGATTATTATATCAGTGTTAAAGCGGAGATGGATCAGAAAAGTACAAGGTTAAAGTTTTTACCACTGGCGGTTTGTTGGAGGCATAAAAGGGGCGCAGACCAATTTGGGTGCATGTGGCGATCGGTTCGTCTAGCATCTTCTTCACACTTTCAGTGACTTCATCATCAGTCAGTTCTATTTCGTTAAACCGTTGAGGATCCTTGGCGTTTCCGGTATATTCATACATCAATCCGGGGCTGCGGCTTAAAGGTAGGACACACCACGAAACCCAACAGCGGACGAGATCAACACCAGTCAAACCGTTGGAGAGGAGAGCCGGAGCTTGGCGAGTTGAGGTGCATAAGCTTGTCGTTCTTTGGCAGTTAATCGTTAAGGTAAAGGGTGGCCATTGCTAAGCCGGTGAGCACGGTAGCCCGGCAAAGGATTTTCTCCAATAGGGGCAGTGTTCTGACAATAAAACCATGTTTGTTCCAGTCTTTAGGATGGCTATGAAGTTTGGCATGAGGAAAATCAACTTCTTTCCTTTTTTGAATAGACACACCACCAAGTTCAGTATTGGGGCCGTCAGAGAACTCAGTTCGGCGGTTTAAGTGGAAGAAATCCCGGAAGAGATCAATTGTTGGTTCTTCTTGAAGGTAAACTTCACAGAACACTTGGAAGCTGCATATGTTGGACACAGAATTTGGTCCAATATCCTGAGGATGGAGTTGGAAGCTGGCAAGTACATCTCGGAAAAACTTTGATCAGGGAGGGCTGAATCCCCGGGATAGATGTTTCATGAACACGATCACTTCTCCATCTTGAGGCTCAGCAGGGCATTCAGGGCCAGGAACTCGCTAGTGAAGGACATTTTTTGAAGCTAAAGCACCCGTTACAACGAATCCGTTGATCTGCGTTTCCATGATCCGGGATGGAACGCAGTTGCAAGCGGAAAATTGCTTGGTCATCTTGAGAAGCAAAACTGTAAACGAAAAATGAAGGCCGGTTTGCGATTGACGATTCATGTGTACTAATCGGTGTTAAACCGGGAATTTGATTAAAGCATACATTTGAGGTAATCGGAAATTGCTATTCAAGTCAAGATGGCGGTTTAAGTGAGGGCTAATGGCATATGGCGGATTATCAACTACTAAAGGTTAAACCGCCCTTAGGTGGAAGGCCCAGAGCTGAAAATCAACTAAGTGTTGACAGAAACAGGTTTCAAAAATGACAGTATAAATTTGGATCTACCGTAGTTCAGTAAGAAAAATTCTGAGCCCTAAAATGGAGACAACAAAACACCATAAATCCAGAAGGGAATTATCAAGGCAGGAGGAGATACTACGGCGAGGTAAACTAAAGTTACAACTTTGGCCGCAAGAGGAGGATGACAAGTTCATCTAGTTTCAACAGTAAGCAAAAAGGCAGCGAGCAAAGATGAACACTTACAAACACGGATGAACAAAGAAACCCTAAATACAGATCTAGGGTTGAGAGGAGGAAAGCTTACCAGATGTGCAGGGATAGCGGAGAAGAGCCGCAGGTTTCTGGTACGATCAGGTTGATGTAGCGGCCTTTGTCGATGCAGTGCTCGAAGGTTGAGGTCGGTGGTGGAGCTTCAGAGCTTGAGCATCGTGAGGAGGAAGAAGAGGCATGGAAGGGGAAGAAAGAAAGGACCCCGAGCCTATTTATAAGGCAAATGGATAAAGCAAGCGTGGGGATCGAGGAGCCTGAAGCGGCAAAAGAGGGCGTAGCTGTCGCCTCGATCTTCGGGAGCAATTAATTAAAGGAATCTTTCTAATCTTTTTTATACAGAGACGACATCATGACAAGCCACTGCTGCATCTAGAGGATGACGTCGCGGCGGTTTAACAAAAGTTTACAGGAGAAGACATCGCGGCGGTTTACGAGGAATATAAGAAGATGTTCACAGGATTTTTCTAAATATTGAAGATTGACATGAACTGGTTCAAATCAATCTGGGGCCTAATGTTGGGGATATAATTACTAAGGGTAAACTGCCCAGGAGGGGCTGGTTCACCCTCAACTATATTGAAGCTTGTAAAGACCCAAAAGATGGCGCTTTACTGATGAAGCTTAGAGGCCCAGAGCCCAAAGGCGGATTAGGGCCCATGGTAGTAAACCGCTATGATTGTATAACTTGTGTTGTAAGATAGGAGAGGGGAGACCGAGGCGGACACTTGTATGAGCCGGCCTCGGGACTCTGTAGACCGGCTGGGCGTCAACCTATGTATATAAAGGGATGACCCGGCGGCGGTTCAAGGGCAGAAAACAACAGCTCGAGACCCAGGCAAAGCGTATTTGCTCCCAGGTCATCGAAACCCAATCAATTCCATCACAACTAGACGTAGGCTTTTACCTTCATCGAAGGGGCCTGTGGCGACCGATTTTCCGGGTACTAAATTCCCAGAAAATGGTCTTTGTGCTCACCAGCCCCAGGATTACTGTTAGCTGATGAGGCACCAACTTGTTACAGAAATTCCAAGCAAAACACAAAATATGTAGTACAAGACCATTCTGGCCTGTGAGTACAACAAATGGTTTCTAGTGGTTGATGGCGGAAGCGGTTTGTGGATCATCATCGTCTATGGGACTCCATTTCCCACAGGAACAGCTGACCAGGTTAACTCCTATCTTCGCGAGACTGCTATCGTCGTTGCTTAGGTTCCGGGGCTGTCGTCACGGTCGCTCCTCTATGTGCAAGAAATCTGGCCAAGACAATAGCCAGGGACAAGCCAGTGAGTACTTTGAATGTACTCGCAAACATTATGAACATGGGCATAACATAACAACGATATGCTAAAACAAATATCTATGCTCATGACGTCAGTCACAAAAGTTAATAAAAACTCTGATGCATGCAAGCAGGTTATTTATGAATATGCAATGACACAAATGAATAAATATAATGCACCGATCGGGTGTCTGAAGCGACACCTCGAAAGGTTGGTAAGCAAAAGAAATGCCTCAGTCGAGCGTCTGAGCGACACCACAAAAAGGGCTTATAAAGTAAATGCCACAATCGGGCGTCTTAGCGACACCACATAAAGTGCTTATAAAAATAAAATGCCACAGTCGGGCGTCTCAGCGACACCACATAAAGGTCTTAAAAAAATGCCACAGTCGGGCGTCTCAGCGACACCACATAAAGGGCTTATAAAATTAAAATGCCACAGTCGGGCGTCTCAGCGACACCACATAAAGGGCTTATAAAAATAAAATGCCACAGTCGGGCGTCTTAGCGACACCACATAAAGGGCTTATAAAAATAAAATACCACAGTCGCGCGTCTCAGCGACACCACATAAAGGGCTTACAAAAATAAATAACAGTGAATATCCGGGAGGTAGAACCATCCCAAGGATATTCGATATTACCAATAATATAATGGGTTAGTGCATAACAAAATAATAATCATAAACATCACAAGTCTCAAGTCGTAATTCCAGTTCTGGTTTAACAGTCTCACCTCCGAAGACCGACACTAGGACCGACACTTGACCCATCCCAGACTGTAATCCTTAACCATCGACACGGCTATTCGAACAGGTTTAATCTCTGCAGAGGCTGTACTCTTTACCCACGAGTAACGGATTCCTTTAGTCCATCTGGACTAATTCCGTCTATGGTCTTTTAGTTGGAAACACACCTAACTTGCACACACCAGCTTAACCCACATGTGTCTGGAATCACCCACGACACCTGTCAAGCAAAACTCTAAGTGGGGAGGCTACAACCTCAACGTAACATGGGACCACAAAATTTATACCGCGCGCAAACTAGGGGAGCTACCCCCTTCGGCTACAACCGAAACACCCATGCTCCCGGACCAGGTGGCATGACTACCGGATGCCTGCAGTATCTTCCACCATGGCCTCTCTGTACGATGTGTGCTAGGAAAGGGGTTGACAACTTACTGAACTGTACCCTACTTGTTGTAGAGACGAGTGGTAGTACGAAGCAAGTATGGGGGTTACTGGCACAAAACTCGATCTACGGTCGACTCAGGAGGTTTTGAATATACTCTGCATGATTAGTATAACAAAATATACTTCAACCAACAGATAGAAACACCACGCGACATACCCCCTCATGCTAAACCAGACACGACCGTCTCGACGGAGGACTAGGGACAAGACCGTGTCTACCCAGGACAGAGGCCTTCCCGGCTTCCCTTCCGGTATACATGAAAGGCATATAACGGTGGTTTCCATCACAACCATATCAACTCCATCAGCATAAAAAAATCATTAATATGCACTCATGAGTATCAACACATCCTCACATAAAATGACGTATGCTCATGTCGGGGTGGTGTTGTCACCGTGTCAAACAACACACACAAAAACTATACCAGGGTTCAGAATGCTTGCCTTCAAGTCGTGGGGAGGCAAGGTGCATTCCAAAACTCTTGAAATCTTTCTCCTCTCTTCAAAAATCCTATTTAAAAATATATTTGAATTAACACACAAATTCAAAACAGCACAAAAAGTTGTTTTGAAATTTTTTCAAATAAATCTTAAAATAAACTAGACAATATTTGAGAGAGGTAGGAAAAAGAATCAATTCATTTGGAGTTATATTTAAAAAGTTATAGCTGGTCAAAGTTTTGGTCAAAATCCGTTAATTAAAAATAAAATAGAAAAGAAAACGATTCAAATATATACGTACACGTCGAAAGTGTATTCTGGAAACACGTTTCCTCTTATCTAGCGTGGACTGCGTCTGAGTCACTGACAGTGGGCCCGCCTGGCGCACTGGTCAGGTTTGACTAGTCCACCCTCCATCCTCTTCCTCTGCCCGTGAGGGGGGGGGCGGGACTCCGGCGACGCTCGACGGCGAACGGCGGCACCGTTCGAGAAACAGAGGTCACCCGCGGGCTTAGGGGGTCGAGGCGGTCACTCCGGTGGTCGCTTTGGTCTCTGGGGTGGATGGAGCTGCCGGGGGCGAGCTCCGCGGCGGACGGTGGTCGTCGGGAAAAGTGGGTTTTGCCCGCGGCGAGTCCTGATCCAAATTGAGCAGGGGGATGGACTCACGAGAGGGAGAGGGGTTTCCTGTTGAAGAGAGTGGAGAGGGGGAGGCCCTGGTTGCGACGAACGGAGCCGGGAGGCGGCGGTGGCTGTGGTTGCCGGAGGCGGGGAAGAAAACCTCCCGGGGTCGACTGGCTGCCATGGGGAAACGAGGGGGGTAATTTTGAGGCTGCTTGCGTGCTCGGAGGGCTCGAGGGGCTTCCTTTTATAGCACTCCCACGTCGGTTCACGGCGGCAGTGGATGAGCTCGTCAGCGATCGATGTTCTGTAGCTTGCAGGCATCATGGCGAGGCTGGGGATGGCGCCAGGAGCTAGCGGACGAGTGGGTACTGCCCAAAGGCGGTGGCGGCGGGCGTGCTCGGCGGCGCTGGCCATTGCAGGGGCTGTCGGGCGGTAGTGGCGGCTAGCTGCTGGCCTGCCGGAGACGTGGCGAGGGCTGTGGTGCTCGTGGGGAGCAGCAGGGGACGTGTCGTGCTGGCTGCGGTCGGCCACGAACCAGAGTGAGTGCGGGGCGAGACGCGGCGGCTCGGTCTTGGCACGTACAAAACGCGTGCTCCGCTAGCACTCTGGGCGTGCCCAGAGAACGCACAGAACGTGCTCGACAGAATGCTAAGGCATGATAGGGGGCTCTAAACCACAAGAGGGTTAGCAGGGTGGGGTTATAGGCTAGGGCAAATCCATGGGACATGCTGGTCTGGTCAGGGGGTCAAGTTCATAATGCAATCAAATACTCATGCCAAAACTGTCCATGCTCTCAAGGTGTTTGACAAAATGCCAAAGGCTCCTAGGCAGTTCTTGGAGTGGCCAAATCTCCCAGAGTGGGGTCTCTTTAGATGAAAGAGAGGGTGGTGAGGTTAGTTTGCCAAATGAAGAAACTTGCTAGTGCAAGTTTTTCAAAACTTCAATTCTGGGCAGGGAGTAAATGGCACCATTACATGGACCAAAAATGTCCCAAAGAGTGCATGCTCCTGGACTTAGGGGTTTTGTAGGGTTGACTACAAGCAGGAGAAAACACAAGGCCACTAGAGCAAGAATGAAAAGGGTTGCAGTAGAAAACACAAGGCTGGTCCAGAATGAAAAAGAGGTTGATACACTTAATTTTTCCAAATAACATCATTGGGTTTTTGCATAAAGTTGAATCATAGGCTGCTACTAACATCCCGTAATTTTGGTGGAAGCTAGAAAGGAATATTTAAATGGGTTGTAGAGTAAAACTGCTCACTGGACCAGATTTGAAAATATGATGTAGAGCTCAAAATATCCAAGGAATGAAATATCTTTTTGCATAAAAGTGGTTTGGTGACATCACAAGACATCCCCAAATTTTGGTGGAATTTTTGAAAGAATTTATAAAACGGTTACAGTTCAAAAAGGACCATAAAACCATGGGAAACCATTTTTCAAGAAAATAAAGATTAAGGAGATTATTATATAATTAAATCCTCTGATGAAAAGAAAAGATTTTTCTTGGGAGGATAAACAAGTCCAATGACATATTTGAAAAGTTTTCACTGAAGGAAATAACTCCATGATAAAAAGGAAGGAAAGTTAAAAAAACAAAAGGGAGCCCAGAAAATAAAAGTTTTAATTTCCTGGCAAAATTTTAATTAACAAAAAAAGGTTAAAATTTTGGGGTGTTACAGGGCGAACTAGTATTAAAACTCCCGTGTCCCTTGTCCGGTTCAACCCCTTCAAGCTAACCCGTCGCGATGGCTCCACGACTAAGTCCTTTCAAGAGGACATCTAACGTGTTAATTCCACGACAGCCTCCATGGCGGGGTCTATCCACCCGTCCTCGGATGGCGCAATTTGCTCCGGATTGAAGGCCGGAGTAGTCGCAGGTGTGATCTCCCGAACACCGTCCGATGGCAGAGCTAAATCATGCTCGTTGTGATCGTGCGGCGCACCTGGCATGGGCTCAAATCCGTCGAAGATCAAGTCTCCACGGACGTCAGCAGTATAGTTCAAACTTCCAAACCTGACCTGATGGCCAGGGGCGTAGCTTTCGATCTGCTCTAGATGGCCAAGCGAATTGGCCCGCAGTACGAAGCCGCCGAATACGAAGATTTGTCCGGGGAGAAAAACCTCACCCTGGACCGCATGTTTACCGATGATCGAAGGAGCCATCAAGCCTTATGGTGACGGCACAGTGGAACTCTCAATGAAAGCACCAATGTCGGTGTCAAAACCGGCGGATCTTGGGTAGGGGGTCCCGAACTATGCGTCTAAGGTGGATGGTAATAGGAGGCAGGGGACACGATGTTTACCCAGGTTTGGGCCCTCTCGATGGAGGTAATACCCTACTTCCTGCTTGATTGATCTTGATGATATGAGTATTACAAGAGTTGATCTACCACGAGATCATAGAGGCTAAAACCTAGAAGCTAGCCTATGGTATGATTGTTTTTGTCCTACGGACTAAACCCTCCGGTTTATATAGACACCAGAGGGGGCTAGGGTTACACAGAGTCGGTTACAAGGGAGGAGACCTACATATCCATATTGCCAGGCTTGACTTCCACGCCAAGGAGAGTCCCATCCGGACACGAGACGAAGTCTTCAATCTTGTATCTTCATAGTCCATCAGTTCGACCAAAGGATATAGTCTGGCTGTCCGGAGACCCCTTAATCCAGGACTCCCTCATCCACCCGAGAAAAAAAGACAATAACGCGGGATGATGCGCCGATAACTTGGACGTTCACACGGGCACGGCCAATCGTACGGGTGTAGTGGCGCGCTCACAAAATTAGGGATCAAACGCTCAGCCTATGTATTTCTCGCGTAAATAGATAATTTAGTGCAATTGGTTATTTACTTTAAACATAATGCATTGATGTTCTAGTGCACAGGCGCAAAAAATGAAGTCCGCTACTTAAAAGTGTTACCTCATATGATTACATAGCCTCCATTTCATAAATTGTGTACCCGTCGAATTCATATATGAATATTACATATATTACTTCATAATAGAACCTTAAATCATCCAAGACTAATGATTTTGAATGCAAGAGTAACAATGGTGCATGTACATGATAGCTACATTGGTTGTTTGAAGAAACATCACTGTATCTTTGGCATGCACACCTGAAAAGGTTTATTTAAATAGAAAAAATGTGATATGTGAGTGTCCAATCTTTATAGCGTTGAATCGATATTGTACCTTTGGCCATGATACGAAGTAGATATTTATTTATGTTCAAGCGATGCACGTCCACGATCGCTAGATAGTGTTACATGAATGAATTGTGCAATCTCTCTCACACGCATACATATCTCATTTCCCTGTGGTCATCGGAATCACACACGCGCACTTCGTGTATTTATCTCCCTCCGTCAAGGTTAGAATTCGTCTTTCTACCCCGTCCTACAAGTCTCTCACACAGAAACACACACGTTCTCTCTATCGAACATGCCCACCCCTTGAATTTCGCCCACCCACAGCCACTAATGTCTCAAAGTATAATAATGTCTCTCACACATATGCCTAAGGTTAACTCAAGTTCTGGAACCATATGAATACATACAATGGGATTCCAACAGAGCACCTTTTGTTTTGAGATTTTGCTCTCTCTCTCTCTCTCTCTCTCTCTCTCTCTCTCTCAACACATTGTTTCTCGCTTCATTTTTTCCGGCACTTGCATCCATCTTCGCGATGCTTTAAGTATGCCTCGCACAAATGCTATCTACCTATCCCTTAATATAGCTAGATATGTGTCACACAAACTCCTTCTCCCTGCTAGCAAGATGCCCATGCGTTGCACCGAACATCAAGATGCATTTGTATGAGTAGTTTATCTTGTGGGAGAAAAGGATGAACGAGGGAATGCCTTATTTGCAAATGCGAAGAGGGGTGTGGGTATCTTTTTGCAAAATTGCCACAGTTTCCTTCCTATCCGTCGGGTATAAATCGGATGGCCTATATTGCAGGATGGCAGGAACACCATCATCACCAACTCTGTTTTTATAATAGTACGGATATGTAAGTGCCACGACCCCCCCCCCCGACACACACACCCACACCCACACAACCACACACATACTTCCCAACACCGAAGGAGTAGGGTGACACCTCGATCTTGATACTAATCTATCAACTAGCTTCTCTCTCAAAACACACACACACACACAAACACACTACCCGACATCGAAGGAGTAGGGCGGCACCTCGATCTTGATAGTAATTTATCTACTCCTCTTTCAAACACACACACACATACACACACTAGCTAGTTGTGCCTCTGTGCCTACCGCGCACACTCTCGATGGGACTTTCTCTCCCTCCCCCCCACCCCAACAATGACATCAGAAGGGTGAACTCAATCTGATCGTAATCTGTCAATTGGTTTCTCTCTCGAACATTGTGTCTCTGTGCCTCGCTCAGTAGCCCCCTCAATATGTAGACTTCTCGCGCGCGCACAATTGTAGTGACGATGACGCTGAACCCAGTGTGCCATTTTTACCGGCCTCATGTGATAGTTTTCACCCTGTTTTCTGTTAATTAACAAGGCAACCTTTTCTTTGTTAGTACTAGTGAATCCGAAATCACTCGGGGCAGACAAAAAATATATCACTTCAACCCAATTATCGCAGTAACTATTTTAAAAGAAACAAGCTAGATGCCCGTGCGTTGCACGGAAAATCAAGATACATTTGTATGAGTAGTTTATCTTGTGAGAGAAAAGGATGAACGAGGGAAGGCCGTATTTGCGAACGTGGAGAGGGGTGTGGGTAAATTTTTGCAAAATTGCCATAGCTTTCTTTCTATCCGTCAGATATAAATCCGACGGCCTATATTGCAGGATGGCACGCACACCATCATCACCAACTCTGTTTTCTACTCCCTCCATTCCTAAATATTTGTATTTTTAGAGATTTCAACAAGTGACTACATATGGAGCAAAATGAGTGAATCTACACTCTAAAATACAGATCCATATGTGGTAGTCCATTTGAAATCTGAAAAAGACAAATATTTAGGAACGAATGGAGTATAAGAGTAGACATGGAGATATATCAGCAGCAAGGTCTACAACAAAAATGTGTTGGACTGGTTAGTGCCGGATGCTCGCAACGCGATGACATGAGTTTGAATTATGTCTTTAACTTTAGATTTTATATTATATATTACTTATTTAATCTATACTTCTTTCGCTACTGTAATAACAGTGGAACCCACAGAGTACTTAGAATGGACTTGTTTCTTTTTAACTTTCTGTACGAAGCTGTAGCCACCCTACAAGTCACGTGTATACTATACATGCAATTAACTTTTTATAGAGGGAAAATCATAAACGCAATTAACTCAAATGGATTGGATGTCACTCTATTATTTCCAGAATAAGAGCATCTCCAATGATAGCCGGCAAATTTCCTCCCGTTTCCTTCCACGGAGGACGACATCAAACGCCAGCGGCATACATTTTCACAACTCTAACCAACCATATGAAATTCGTGCAAACACGGACTGATTTCATATAAGCATGAAGGATTTCATATAAAAAAGCCGGATCTTCATATAAACATGATGGATTTCTGTCAGGACCCCGATTCCAAGTCACATCGATCTAGCCGGTAACACCTCATATCACTTTGCGGCCTCACGCACGGTATTCCCACGGGTGTCGCCTTACCATGGCCCGGGACCGTTTGCGCCTTTTGGCTCACGTATATGATAGTGTCGCTAGCATCCATATGACAGAGAACCCGGGGCTGACATGGCTAGTTGTGAACCCAAAGCGGCACTAACCCATGGGGACAGGCATACATGAATCACATCGAGCATGTGGGTTAGCAGCGTGTGAATCCGGGCTGTAGCACTGGACTAACAGGACTCCTGGAACCCGGGCTGTAGCAGGCTAGGCAGGACTCCGGATGTCACCGCGTGACATTTCCCGAAGGATGTATACACGAGAGCGAAGTGAAACACATGCCGGCCAGTCAAGTGTCCTGAGCAGTAGTGCTGGGCTAGCAGGACTCCGGTGAACCGGGCTGTAGCGGACTACTATGGCTCAAGGAAGCACTAGACTACATTTCCCCATAAGAGAGGCTGCCAAGGAAAAACAACTAGATTGTCGGATCCCACACATACCAAGCATTTCAAACATACACACAATATGCTCGATATGTGTAAATACAACATGGCATCACAACATAACTCTATGGCTCAAAGTATTTATTCATTAGGCTCTGAGGAGCGAGATATTACAAACATGGGTCTCATGACCCGACATTCAGAGCATACAAGTCAAAGAACATGCGGAAGCTTGACATGTCTGAGTACAGACAACTATAAATGAAAAAGGCTGAGAAGCCTGACTATCTACCAGATCCTGCCGAGGGCACAAGATCCTAGCTGAGGTAACTAGCTAAACGTTGAAGTCCACACGGAACTACTAGCGAGACTGACATCTCTCTACAAAACATAATATAAGCAGACGTGAGTACAAATGTACTCAGCAAGACTTACATCAGAACTAACTACATATGCATCATTATCAACAAAGGGGTGGTGGGGTTTAACTGCAGCAAGCCAACTTTGACTCGGTGGCTATCTGAACTATGACTGCAAGTAACTCTTTTGAGGTGGCGCACACGAGTCCACATATTCACCATATCAATACACCACTATGGATCCGCTCCCGTATCCCTACGAGAACGCCATCCATAGCACTAATGCTTATCTTGCGCATTTTAGAGTATCCACTTTCACTTGTCTATGAACTGTACAGGCAACCCAGAAGTCCTTTACCGCAGACACGGCTATTTGAATAGATGAAGTTAACCCTGCAGGGGTGTACTTCTTCACACACACTCTCGCCACTTACCACCATGTACACGTCGTGTATCTCGGCAACCTTCAAGCGGAAGCCTGGCGAGGGAGTCGGCCACGACCTGACTAACCACACAAGTCTCTAGTCCAGGATTATCGCCTATTCGGGTTCCATACGCGAGGAGATCCGGCCGGGGTGTCGCTCACGGCCCCAAACGATGAGAGCAGGGTTCCCGAGGCACCAAACTGGCGTCCCGGTACACCGTGCCTCGGTGTATCTACCGCAACATAGCCCACCCCTAGGGTCAGCGCTATGCACAGCCCCCAACACATATCCTACAAACACCAGAAACTAGTTGCAACTCCTGGACAGAGATCGAGGCGATTAATAAGCCGAGAGGGGTCGAGTTACCGGAACCCAATGTGTGGTAGTAACTGTTCATGGATCACAAACACAGAACTCAGTTCCTGAGGACGGCTTCAATGAGACAACCCACCATGTACTCCTATATGGCCTCTCACCGCTACCTTTACCAAATCGTGTTCACACACTTAGCTCACACACAGTAGGACATGTTCAAACACCTCTGATTCATCCTCGATGAATCAGACCTGACTCAACTCTAAGCCGTAGCAGGCATGACAAACAAGCATGAATGAGTAGGCACAACAGGGCACAAACAACTCCTACTCATGCTAGTGGGTTTCATCTATTTACTGTGGAATGACAGCTCATGCAGAGGATAAAGGAGTTCAGCTACCGCAGCAAGTAACAGATGAATCGTTGTTGTCCTAATGCAGTAAAAAGAGCAGGAGAGAGAGAGTGGGATTGTATCGAAATGAACAAGGGGGTTTTTGCTTGCCTGGCACTTCTGAAGATAGTATAGTTCTTCATCGGTGTCATCGAACTCATCGTCGGAACCACGTCTACTCAGAGGGGACAAGCACCGACAAACAAAGAAGAAACACAATCAATGCAATGCAACAAAATGATGCATGATCATAACATGGCAATATGCTATGATTTGGGCTAATGAAACAGCAAGTCATTTTTATTGAAGTGGAATTCAAAACTACATCAAATCCCAACTCCAAAACTATTATCAAAGTTGTCCTATTCATGTTTCGTCCGAAACAGTGAAGTTAACTTGATCAAACATGCATGAAAATGGTACAGATGGATAGATTGGATTTTTCTGATCATTTTTCATATATAAATTATTTAATTTGGAGTTACGGTTGAATTTCTATGAATTTTAGAAGTTTAGTTCATTATCTGGAATTTCATGAGTAAGAATAAATCCAGAAAAACCTATTACTGCGTCACCATTGCATCATGCTGACCTCAGCAGGTCAACAGGCGCCGTCCAGGTCAAACATGACCAGTAGGGACCACTAGTCAGTGACACAGTGCTGTCTGGGTGACAAACATGTGGGGTTAGGTCAACATCCACGTCAGCACGGTCAAAGCTGACGCGTGGGCCCACTGAATTAAATAACTAATCTAATTATTTTTGTTAAGCAGTAAACTAACAAGTGGGTCCCACTGTCAGAGTGTAGTGTTAGACTAACAGGGTTAGTTAGCTCCTAATCTAATGACTGCCACGTGGGCTAACCGGCGATTAGCCGCTGGTGCTAAGCAGGACGCGGTGGCGCTCCTCGTCTGGCCATCTCCGACGACGAGAGCTCGCGCGGCTGGGCTCTACGGATGCAGCGCGTCGAGGCGCATTGGTTGGTGTCCATGGGTGGTGCCGGGGTGGACTACAGCGGCGACGACAAGACCGACAGCGGCGGCCGGAGCTCGGCTAAGCGCGGGCGCGGTGCTGCAGCTCGTAGGCGAGTGAACGGAGGTGCTAGGCAGCACCTAAAGGGCAGCAGGAGCATGTCGGAGCTAATACGCGAGGCGGAGGTGCTCACAGACGGAGCTCGCCCGCCATGGCGGACAGCGACTTGGTGCTTTCATGGGGCAGCGGCTGGCTGAGAGAGAGAGAGAGAGAGAGAGAGAGAGGTGAGGGGAAACGACGACAAGCTCACAGCTGTCATGAAGAAAAGCACGGGAGGCTCGGGGAGGTCCTGGCTGCGTCGAATTCGATGACGGCGTCTGGTGGCAGAGGCGGCGAGGAAGATGACAATGGCGACCCTCGAGGGCCTCCTGCCTTGCTTGGTTCGAGGAGGAGGTGCAGCGCGATACGCACGATCTCAGGAGCACGGTGGTGCGTCGTTTCGTCGTCGGTGGCCACACGGGCGAGGCACGGCGGCCGGCGGAAGCTGTCGTTGATGCTCAGAGGATGGGCTAGTGGCGAGGGACAGAGCAGAGAGTGAGACGAAAGTGAGAGGGGGGCCTCGGGCGTCTCCAGGCGCGGATTAGGGCGAAGGGGCGGCCTCCAGCGCGAAGCAGGAGTTGGAGGGCTCCGCGGGTGTGCGCGTGTGTTCGCTCCTGCCTACTGGCAGGAGGAAGACGACGAGCGAGGAGGTAAGTGGGCTGGGCCAGCCAGCTACAGTGCTGGGCCGCCAAGCTGGACAGGTAAGCGCCAGGTAAGCGCCAGGTAAGTTTCTTCTCTCTCTCTGTTTTTCCTATTTTAGTTTTTGTTTTCTATTTCCTCTTTGTTTTCTTTGATTTAGTAAAATACTAAACCACATCTAAAAATCCTGAAATAAATTGTGAGGACCTGTTGAATTATTTCCAACAACCCACATTTAGTTTCAGAATTATCTGAGCATTTATAATTGTTATAGCAATTAAATGCCCAAATTCAAATACATAACGATTTATTCAAGAGTCCAGAAATGGCCTAGAAATATGTGCATCATTTTTGCCAGAGGTTTTCACCTTTATAAAAAATCATGAACTTTTCCAAAGGGCATTTTGTGTTCATTGAGAATATTTTTATTTGAACCTAATTGATTTGATCTGGTGCTAGGGTTTGAGCAATCCCCATTTCAAGTTTCAAATAAATTTAGACATGATGCAACAACCAAGCTAGTCCTAGTGCATAGCAAGGCTAGGGATGTGACAACTCACCCCCACTAAACAAGAATCTCGCCCCGAGATTCAAGGCGTGAGTAAGAGGACAAAGGGACACAAACTAACACAATCCTCATGATCCAATTGCTCTTCTCGAAGATGTTGATTCATTGCATCATCTGGATCTTGACATCTGGCTTTGAGAACTCCATCCAACACGAGGACAAAAGAGTGAAACATGTCTACATGGATGGATCATCTTAATGATCACAAGATCAGCTCACGGAATGAGATGTTGAAACATCTCGAGTTGAGACACAAAACACACATCAAGAGGAATGGAAGAACAAACGACGAGGTTTGATTTGGTGGGCAACAATTACACGCTTGGAAAGAAGGTTAATGGAGTCAGAGTAACGAGGAGTTAATTGCTATGATTCCAAAACGAAGCACCTCAGGGAAGGTGACTCGAAGAACTATTCCCTTAAGTGGCAAAAAGAATTACTTTTGATACAAAGATCATTGAAATTCTTTATACCAGCCTAAGGCAATCACAAACGATCGTTTCAAATAGCTCGAAGAATGGCATACTCGAACTAGGATGGATGATGTGGACTACCTTATTGAAGACAACGCGATGGATGATTTTTCTTATCATAGGAAATGGATTGGACCCATGGTAGGACCACTTTTGAAGATGATCTTGGACAACAACTGCTGAGAAGGCAGTCCATGGGAAATTGGCACAATGGCGGTGCAAGCTGGGAACAAAATGCAACTGTTGGGAATGTTCCAACCATCATATCTGCCTGAGATTCAGATCCGATTGGTGATAGGATACTTTAGACTCAGCATGTCTGAAAGAAAGTTTGCAACACGATTCGACGAGATGGCGTTGTGAGATTCTCGAGGAATGAACTAAGGTAGCAAGCTCCAAAACATGAGCTGGTTCTGCTAAACACATGTGAACACGTTGTCCCAGACAAGCATGACCACATGGTAGTCTTACAACAAAACACCACCAAGTTCAGGTTGGGAACCATCATCGAGGATAACGAAGTCCTAACATAAGTCATGACTAGTTGTTATGAAGGAACTCCTTCTCCTTGAACAAATCAATCAGTGGCTTGGTGTGCGAGGGCTACATATAGAATGAAGGTTGCAAGTCTCCAGACTACAGAATACTTCGCACATATGCATGACTGATTTGGGATGATTCCAGAGGAAACAAAACAAACCTTTCTCAATTTCATGGCGGCAACTTATACCTAAAGCACATGAATTCGAGGAAGTCACTTCTTCCATCCAAGCATAGGCTTCATGAACGGAACACGAAGACATTGCTGACAAAGTTTTCAACACTAGGTTGATGTTCAACATGAATCATGGGGGAGACAAAAATGTTGCTGATGGGCTCAACAGCAACTCATCGGCGTTTCCATATCACTGGACTTCCACCATCATGTGAACACGGTGATAGCATTGGTCGGACCAAAAGATGTAATGGTGTATGCTCGAGGGATCAACCACGAGTAAGACAACATTACGAACATCGTTGGTCCTGATTTGACTTGACGATAGCCCATGCTCAAATCAAAGATTGTTTAAGATAATAGATCCAACAACTGATCACAGGGACCAATCGATGAAGATATCATCTTTCTTCAAGACACACACAAAAATATATCCCTTAAAATGAACTAAGTCGGACAAGCTTTTATCTTCCAACTCTCCAAGTTGTTGTTTTGCTTAACCAACCAGCTCAGGGATATCCAACAAGGATTCTTGGAGAAGGGGTGGTTTACAAGAAACCAACTTGATCACGAACTTAACATAGCAGTCAGGTGACAACCTGGTAGCACTTCCAAGAAGATATTTGGAAAGTCACGAACCACCGATATATTACTAAGCTCGAGAACAATCTTGCTTTTCAGGGCAAGACGATATGATCAAAGAGCAAGGGATTAACACAATCCTAACTCATTGATCGAATAGTGCACCAGAAATAAGGACTAGGTAGCACGATCAATCTTAGGATGATGATTTAATAACCAACACGCTAAGAATGAGAATATTGTCCATTAACTACCAAGCAACACGGTTGCTGGGAGTATAAATTTTGTTGGAAATATGCCCTAGAGGCAATAATAAAAGCATTATTATTATATTTCCTTGTTCATGATAATTGTCTTTATTCATGCTATAACTGTATTATCCGGAAATCGTAATACACGTGTGGATACATAGACTACAATACGTCCCTAGTAAGCCTCTAGTTGACTAGCTCGTTGGTCAACAGATAGTCATGGTTTCCTGACTATGGACATCAGATGTCATTGACAACGGGATCACGTCATTAGGAGAATGACGTGATGGACAAGACCCAATCCTAAGCATAGCACAAAGATCGTGTAGTTCGTTTTGCTAGAGCTTTTCCAATGTCAAGTATCTCTTCCTTAGACCATGAGATCGTGCAATTCCGGATACCGTAGGAGTGCTTTGGGTGTATCAAACGTCACAACGAATCGGGTGACTATAAAGGTGCACTACAGGTATCTCCGAAAGTGACCATTGGGTTGACACGGATCGAGGCAGGATTTGTCACTCCCAGACACGGAGAGGTATCACTAGGGCCCACTCGGTAATGCATCATCATAATGAGCTCAAAGTGATCAAGTGTCGGTCACGGGATCATGCATTGCGGCACGAGTAAAGTGACTTGCCGTAACGAGACTAACGAGGTATTGGGATACCGACGATCGAGTCTCGGGCAAGTAACATACCGTCGACAAAGGGAATAGAATACGGGTTACTTGAACCCTTGACATCGTGGTTCATCCGATGACAACATCGAGGAGCATGTGGGAACCAACATGGGTATCCAGATCCGCTGTTGGTTATTGACTTGAGGTAGTCTCGGTCATGTCAAGATGTCTCCCGAACCCGTAGGGTCTACACACTTAAGGTTTGGTGACGCTAGGGTTAATAGGAAGACAAGTATGTGATTACGAATGTTGTTCGAGTCCGGATGAGATCCCGGACGTCACGAGGAGTTCGGAATGGTCCGGAGGTAAAGATTTATATATGGAAAGTGGTTAAACGGACTCAGGAAGTTTGGTAGTATACCGGTAAAGTACCGGGCCACGGAGGGTTCGGAGGTCCACCGGAGGGGCCACCTCTCCGGGGGCCACATGGGCTAAGTGGAGAGGGAGCCAGCCCTGGTGGGCTGGGCGCACCTTCCCACCTAGGCCCATCGGCTAGGGTTTGGGAGGGTAAACCCTAAAGGGGCGCCTCAGCTTGGGGGCAAGCCACCTCCCTCCTCCTTGGCCGCCGCCCATCTAGGGTTTACCCTAGATGGCCGGCCCCCTGACCCTCTCCTCCTATAAATAGAGGGGTGGGGGAGGCTGCCAACACAGTTGAAGGCGCAGCCCTCCCTCCCAACACCTCTCTTTCTCCACGCAAGCTTGGCGAAGCCTCGCTGGGAGAACTATCAGACCAGCTGCACCACGCCGTCGTGCTGCCATTGGAATTGTCTTCTTCAACCTCTCCTTCACTCTTGCTGGATCAAGACGGAGGAGACGCCATCGTCTCCGCACGTGTGTTGAACACGGAGGTGCTGTCCTTTCAGCACTTAGGTCATCGGTGATCGGAATCACGTTGGGAACGTCTTCATCATCACCACTCCCTCGAACGCTTCCGCACTCGATCTACAAGTGGTATGTAGATGCAAACTCTCTCGTTACTCGTTGCTTAGTAGAACTCATAGA